>WNWU01000054.1:7472099-7518648 GCA_012654045.1 Ptyas mucosa
ATAGATAGATAGATAGATAGATAGATAGATAGATAGATAGATAGATAAATGTCAGTGGGCCCAACAGAGGACAATCAGTAGTGTTACACCAGTGAGTTGCTGCTATGCCAACTGATTGAATGACTTGACCGCAGCTGGATTAGGGTGTGATTTAATCCATATAGACCAGAATATAAATTATCTAATCCACAAAGCAAAATCTGCTACTTATAGGAACTTGACCAGAAGGAAAAAAAATACTTCTTTATAGACACATTCTGTTCTGGATAATTTTTACTCTTCAAGTTTGTCTTTTTATTAGTTTGAGTAAAATTGTCCCATAGTAACTAATGCTGCTTTAGATCTGGTAAAGCAAAATAACTCTTCTTCTTTTTCTAAGAAGTTCAAAGATAATCTAAATTAGCTAATCTTGTCAATTTCTGTTTCATGTATTTTTCATAAATAACCCATTTTCCTGTCCTGAACATGCAGATTTTCTATCTAGATTAATCTCTTTAAAGACCCAATCGAAAGCATAGAGGAATATCAAATAGATTATCACTACTCTTTGTCGGCAGAGAAAACTTAATTTTCATTTGGCTCATTCAGTTACTTATGGAGTTAGATCATCAGGATGGTTTGTTGTGATTTACCTAAAACCAGACAAGCTAATGGAGCACTAATGGCTGTTTTATAGTTTACAATAGCAATGGTACTATTATAGCATGTTAGTATGATTGGACAAGCAACTTTACAACAGCTTTGTATTACTTTGTTTTAGTAATTGTACACTCCTTTTAGGTAACAATTGTTCCTAGAGCATCATTGAGAGACACAGAAAGTTCTGTGTTCAAAAATCAGGCTCTAATTTGTATTTCATTATTGATTTTTCTCCTGGTTTTTCCCATTTATGAGAATAAAGATAAACATGAGAATAATTAAATGTCAAAATGTTCCTAATTTTTTTTTTTTTGCTCTTCCAAGGACATGACAAGCTAAAAGCCATGTCAGCTGAAAAAAATGTGCAACTGGTCCTTGACTCATTGCTTTCAATAGAATTTACTTCCACATAAGCAAGCAAAGCTTAGGCTGAGAGACGTTACACCTTATACATGTTTACAGAGTAATCCCACAAAGTTGATTTAAATGTGATTAGAACTGCTTGGCATTTCTTTTTCTTTCTTTTTTTAAATGTCTTGTGTGTATCTTGTCATGGAGCTGTTTAACAAATAATTTAGGGTAACTGAGAGTTTTATGGATGCTTCCCAAATAGTACCTCCTAGGGTGATTGGTCAAAAGACATTGTGTAGGTCTTTTCTTTGTTTGTAACAATTGTTTGTGCATGGCTTTTTGATGGAAAAGGAGAAGGAGAAGGAGGGAGTAAGTGGTAGGAAAGCATGGAAAGATTACAGAGTAGGACACAGTCTGGGATTAGATCACTCCTATTGTCCCTGCATCCTATTCTGTTAAAGAAGAAATGTCCCCCCCCCCTAAACATCTTTTCTGAAAGCACAAATGGAGCCAGTATGATAAAGCCATAGCAGTCATAGCATTTCCCACTATGACCACAATTCATTCTGAAAGGATAAAAACCAGATTCCTTGGGTTGCTGGAATAAAGCAGTCTTGACTAACTTCCTGAGAAACGTAACTAGAGAGGCCTATCATGTTTCATGGGAGAATTGCATAAGATTTACTGGCAGAGCAGCCTTTCGTGCAGTGATGCTGGGCACTTGTGGAATTCAGTGATTAAATCACATATTATACTTGGCTATAATGTGGTTACTTGGCTTTGGCTTATTGTGTTGCATTAATCCAGCCACTGAAGTTTGTGAATCATGGTTTATGGTAGTGGTGACCAGTTTGACTAACCTTTGACATGGTAACACTTGACTGCACTCGAGAATTGGAGTTAGGGGTTTCATTAGACATCCCTCTGGAATATGTATGACCATATTTTTTTATTCTCCTAAGTTGTGGTTTTAGCATGTAGTTCGAATCCAACCATGATTTAATCAACAGATCATGGTTAAGAAAACTGGCTTAGATCAATATACCTTCTTTCTAGGACAGGAGCGGAAAACATGATAGAAAGGAAAATGAAAAATGCTTTAAAAAAACAGCCTTGTCCATAACGTGCTTGCAATTGCCTTTTAATTTTAACACAGGGCAGATGAAGCCACACAGTTTCTAGAAACAGCCAATCCAGGACAGCCAAGGTGACACTATCTCCTTGACATGCAAAATATCGCAGACTGGGTTCATATACTGAACTCAATCATGGCTTGTTTTAATTCTAGTTTGTAGAATAAGCCATTCTGGCTGGATTCAGACATCATTCTAGTCTAGGACAAAGTGATACATACTGTGACCTTCCCAGCCGGCTTCTAAGAAGCAAAGTTAATGAGGGAAGCTGGATTTTCCTAATGATCATGTGATTTACTTAAGAACTGCAATGATTCCCTTAAAAGCCCACGGCAGAAAAGGTTGTAAAATAAAGCACAACTCACTTAACAACTAAGTGCCTTGCTTAACATTGAAATTCTGATCCCAATTGTGGTTGTAAGTCAAAGATTGTCTATAAATAGTTGTGGTGCTTTCAAAGATAATCTCATACATAGTAATTACAGCAGTGTATTTTGGATTATACTAAAGCAGTGTTTCTCAACCTTGGCAATTTTAAGATGTGTGGGCTGACTTCCAGAATTCCCAAGCCTAAAGTTGAGAAAAACTGTACTAGAACATAGCGCAGCCTTTCCCCCTACATGGATCCCCAAGTTGCATTGGGACTGCAGTTCCCAGAACTCCTAGTCAATATGGTATTGTTGAATAGGAACAGTGGTGGGTTTCAAAATTTTTTACTACCGCTTCTGTGGTTGTGGCTTGGTGGGCATGGCGTGGCTTGGTGGGCGTGGCTTGGTGGGCATGGCAGGGGAAGGATACTGTAAAATCTCCATTACCACCCCACTCCAGGGGAAGGTTACTGCAAAATCCCCATTTCCTCCTGATCAGCTGGGACTTGGGAGGCAGAGAATAGATGGGGGTGGGGCCAGTCAGAATTTTTACTACCGGTTCTCTGAACTACTCAGACTTTTCGCTACTGGTTCTCCAGAACTAGTCAGAACCCGCTGAAACCCACCTCTGATCACTCTGCTAAACAACTAATTCCAACAACACTGTCTTTATGCCCTGGGATGTCAAATCACCTTGTAGGGCTATATTACTATTAACCTGCTCAACTTTCCTGTTACCTATGTCCTTAGCTTCTTATGACTATAACTTTGTTGTTTGTATCTTATGATTTATGTTGTTGCTTTTATTAGTATCTTATTATGACTTACGTTGATTGCTTATTTAGTATCCTATGACTATCACTGAGTGTTGTATCTTATGATTTATGATGATTGTATTTTATGATTATGGTCATAATTTATCCTGTATGTACACTGAGAGTTTATACACTGGAGACAAATTCCTTATGTGTCCTATCACACTTAGCCAATAAATAATGTTCTGTTCTGTTCTGTTCTGTTCTGTTCTGTTCTGTTCTGTTCTGTTCTGCTCAGAATGTGTACTTCTGGTCCAGGACTTTTGTCTAAATAGAATACCCCAATTAAATTAGGAGCTACAAGTAAAATGTAGAGTTATAATTAAAGAATAGTTTGGTGCCCAGTGAAATTTATGTAATGAATGGTGCACATTTCACAGTTGAATATTTTCCTATGAGGAAAACCAGATTGAAATTGGTCAATTTTTAAATATCCCTAAAGTGGAACATACATTTGCCATGAGCTGATGGACTCAGAAGACTAAGAACTGAGCACACAAATGATAGAATATGCTCCCACAAGCACCTTGGCCATAATTGTAAGCAACAATGCTTGAAACCCTTTGAAGAAATATGACCGGATATATTCTAGGCACATATATCCTAAAAATAGGATGCATGAGATTTTATCCCCAAAGTGTTTTGCAAGTGGGTCACAGACAGCCTCTGGAATTCCTTAACAATGCTTCGCGGTACCATATGAATCTCACTAATACATATTAGTAAAGCCACTGTAAAGCAATGCTTCCAATTTTCAGTCTAGTCTGATGGTCCAGAAGGATACCAAGGTGACTACTATCCATAGATGCTGGATAATCCATGAGAGTCAAAAGGATCACACTCTTCTTCTATCGATCTATCTGTTAGAATTATTGGCCAGAAAGATCAAAGTGGATTCATTTAGAAACAGAATCTTAAACCAACCTAGAACAATACGGTTATCAAACAGACCCAGAGTTGCACACTAACAAATGCTCAGTTGTGACACTAAATAGAAGACCAGTGATAGCCAGAAATCTAGATAATTATAACTGGGAGCTACCAAGAAATAAGAATGCTGTGGGGTACGTTAGTAAGTGAAATGGCAAATATTTGTATTGTCAAGAAAATTGTGAAACCACCAGCAGTCAAGTTGAATGATGAAGAATTTTTATAGGAATGTTGGGGAATCTGTGGCTACATTGGCTGTTGATTAACTCCATTGGCTATGCTGCCGGGAGCTTCTGGAAGCCATACTTCTGGGGGTGGGTGGGTGTCATTCTAGATTCTTGAATTCTCCAGTCACTTGTCTGGATGAGTTTTGGAACTACTGTTTCTGTTTTTTGTCATTATCTTGGGGGGGGGGGGGGGGCAGAATTGCAGCAAAGAAGCCGGTTATTCTCTCTACTCAAAAACAGCCCAAGGAGTATATCCTTAGGCTTCCATCAGTGAAACAATTGCATAAGAAACTTTCCGGATCTTATTTGACCATGACACCACAATGTCCCTTTAACAAAAATGTGGACAGAAAAATGATGCCAGTGCTATGTAGTAGCCAGTAGCCAGTAGCCAGTAGCCAGTGCCATTTCTTTCTATGTTGTATTATTGTAAAATGTCTGATATCCTTAAGAACAACCATATTTGCAGTATCGTTCAGGTGTCTGGATATTTCCCAATGTATCTTCTTTCCTTGATGAGTCCGTTGACAAAGTGTCCAATGCATTTTTATTCTACAGTACAGTATTCTTTCCCCATCTTTAGAGTCTATTCAAGGGTGTTATATTTACCGTAGACAGGTGATCCCAGGGGAAGGAGAGGAGGCAAACAGCTTGCATTCTTTTTCATTCTCTGTCTTTACAAGGTGAGAAAGAGAATGGTGAGGATTTATCTCAGAACTGACACATTCTCAGGTGAAACATGAATTGAGCAGCCAGAAGGACAATTGTTGATTGGTTGGTATGAATAGTCAGCAAACAGTAGAGGTGAGAGCATAGCATATTATGAGAAAAGGTGGACATTGCAGTACTAATCCGAATGAATGTTATGCTGTAACAGATTGAAGGGCAATATGAGCTGCAACAGCACTAATCTAGATATCCAGCTCTTACTGAATGGAATATGATACCAGAATATGACCCTACCCTATGGAAGGGAATGAGCAGAGGAGTGTTCTAAGTTTCTCCCACTTTCTTCCTGTTCCGCCTCCCCATGCAATTGTACACTGTCATATAAGGCTCCCTAATTATATAGGAGTAGCATTATATAGGTACAGTTAGAAGCGGCAGATGGGTTTTAATCTTTATATAACTTTATGAAATGTTTTCTATTTATGTCCATAGGATTTCAGTTTTTTTTTTAAATTTGATTTATATGCCGCCCTTCTCCGGAGACTCAGGGCAGCTTACAATGCGCTAAGCAATAGCCTTCATACTTTTGTATATTTATACAAAGTCAGCTTATTGCCCCCACAAACTGGGTCCTCAATTTACCTACCTTAGAAAGGATGGAAGGCTGAGTCAACCTTGAGCCTTGGTGAGATTCGAACCTGCAATAATTGCAGGCAGCTGTGTTAATAACAGGGTGCTTTAGACCACTGTACTATCCAAGGCTCTTTAATCTTGCCTGACTTGATGCAATTTACAGGTATTGCACTACAAGCAGGGGTGAAATCCAGCAGGTTCTGACAGGTTCTGGAGAACCGGTAGCGGAAATTTTGAGTAGTTTGGAGAATTGGCAAATGCCACCTCTGGCTGGCCCCAGAGTGGGGTGGGAATGGAGATTTTGCAATATCCTTCCCCCAGAAGTGGGGAGGGAATGGGGATTTTGCAATATCCTTCCCCTGCCCCACCCACCAAGCCACACCACGCCCACCAAGCCACGCCCACAGAACCAGTAGTAAAAAAAATTGGATTTCACCAGATGATTTACAAGTCATGTAAGATGCTGGTCTAGCATGTCTGGAGGTACCAGGAGGAAGGATGTTGCTTGAGATGCTGTCTGTCTTAAGAGAACCTAGGATACAGATTCATATAGTTTTGTATATTTCTCTATTAATCCTTGGGCCAGTATAAGAGCTGGTTCTCAGACTGACAAGATTAACCAACAGGTTAACCACCAGCTGCATAGAACATAGAATTATAGATCTGGAAGTGATCTATAATCGGTGATCAGTGGTCTTCTAATCCAAGCCGCTGCTCAAGGCAGGACCCTTACACTAAATAATCTTCCTGTGTTATTGGTGAACTTCAGTGCTCTGCTATGAAAAAAAGATAAAAACTTCAGAGTTTCAAGAATGGGGGGCTGGGTTAAAGCAGAAGAGTTCTGTTGTGCAGCTCACACCACCCCAATCTTTGATCAGTTACTAGGTAAGCATTTATATGGCGATATACTAAATTGAAAGTTAGTTCATGTGTTGGAACTCTTGAATGACTGTTCTTCCATTTCAATAAATCTTGCTAAAGAGAATTCAGTGAATTTGTACTTGGAAAAAAAATCACTTTCAGTTCATCCAATCTCAAAGGACTGACACCCATCTTTGCTACCTTTGTTTACAATTTGTCTGACTCACCCAAAACCCAGAATGCTAGCTTCTGTTCTGTCTTTGATGGAAAAGATATTGCATTTGTCTCCTGATGCCTTATCTCACAACACAACCTTGAAAAAACAAAACAAAACAATAAAGCTGAGAGTCCAGAATGTCCTAGCCTGAGCCCTGGGGCAATGCCTAATGCCATGAATTTATTTGGACAAAAATTACATTGAAGCATTTTAAAACAGCTCTTTCAAGAGGCGTTGTAATGGGAACCAGCTGCCAGAGCTATGGGAAAGATGGTTTCTATCAAAAGAATAGGGTCAGGTTGAATGAAAAACAGGAAAGGGGTGGGAATTGGCTCTAAAGTCTTCTGGAACAAAGAATGATAATAAAGTTTAGCTCATTATTAATTCACCTTCCCATCAAACTTCAGATCTGTGTTACTGTCTTTGAAACAAATATTCCTCCAAGGACTAGTTGCTGTTGGCAAGAGTCATGGGTTCAGCAGGCAGGATTGTCCTTCAGAAAACCTAGGAGAAAACTTACAAAGGCTTCTCCCTCAGGCTACAGAGCTCAGAGTTGTTGATTTGGCCTGCCCTAATAAGAGAACCCGTCTAATTTATGCTTATTATACAAAACAGAACATGGCTGTCAATTGAATTGAATATTTCCCTGTATTTTGTGAACTCATTCTCTATTCCAATCAGGGATGGGTTCTACTTACCTTTGCTACTGGTTCACAATGGGAGCGCGCACTTCTGAAGCTTCTGCGTATGCGCAGATCGTCAATTATGACGTCCGCCCGGGTGGGTGGAGCCTCCCGCAGCTTTTACTACTGGTTCTAAAGAACTGGACAGAACCGGGAGCAACCCACCACTGATTCCAGCCATATATTAAAAAGTACATTTTATATTATATGTTAGGGAAATTTGCATGCAGAAATAAATGCAAATGTCCTTGCATATTTTTATATTCCCAGTACAATGTAAGAAGCTGTAGGAAAGGCATTTACAGATGAATATTTGAATAGATGCAGAATAGAGAGAGACTGGGTTCATACAACATGCTAAATCATAAGCAATGGTTTTACAAACTATGGCCAATTTAGCCCCAAAGTGGGCTAAATCCATACAATATCTTATGTTGAAATCTGGTTTCTATCCAACCTTGCACCATCTAGATTTACATTTTTCACAGCCCACATGGCCATTGACAGCTGCAATCCATGTTTTCTAGAAGGCACCAGATTGTAGTACAGATGAATAAACTTCTATCTGATCCACTTTATTGTTAACATGCATTTGATCATAAAGTTATTGTCCAAGTTAGCCATTTTGCTTTCAGTTGCAGCTTATTTGCAGCCAAATAAACTCACAGTTAAGAACAGTTATGGATTGTCAGCTTCCTAATAATACTGCTGGGCATGGCTAGTCTAGTGACTGGGCATGGCTAGTCTAGTGAAGAGAAGGATCAGGGGAGACATGTTAGCAGTGTTCCAATATTTGAGGGGCTGCCGCAGAGAGGAAAGGGTCAAGGCTCAAGCTATTTTCCAAGGCACCTGAAGGCCAGACAAGGAATAATGGATGGAAACTGAACAAGGAGAGATTCAACCTTGAAATAAGGAGAAATTTTCTGACGGTGAGAACAATCAACCAATGGAACAGCTTGCCTCCAGAAGTTGTGGGAGCTTCATCACTGGAACCTTTCAAGAAGAAACTGGACTGCCATCTGTCAAAAATGGTGTAGGGCCGTGATGGCGAACCTATGGCACGGGTGCCACAGGTGGCACGCGGAGCCATATCTGTGGGCACGCGAGCGTTGCCCTAGCTCAGCTCCAGCACACATACATGCACCTGCCAGATGATTTTCAGGCCTTCCGGGCCCACCAAAAGTCAGGAAATGGGCTATTTCTGGCCTCCAGAGAGCCTCCAGGGGGATGGGGAAGGCTGTTTTTGCCCTCCCCAGGCTCCAAGAAAGTCTCTGGAGCCTGGGGAGGGTGAAAAACAGGCCTACTGGGCCTACTGGTAACCTTTTTTGTCGTTGCGTGCCAAAAGCGGGGGGAGTGCGCATGCACGGGGGCGGGGAGGCATTAAATGGTGTGGGCACGCGAGTGTGCGACTGCCCCCCGCTTCCTCCGCTTTTGGCATGCAAAGGCAAAAAGGTTAGCCATCACTGGTGTAGGGTCTGCTTGGGCGGGGGTGGGGGGTGGGGGGGTTGGACTAGATGCCCTACAAGGTCCCTTCCAATTCTGTCTGTAATCTGTAATCCTGTTGAGTAGTTTGCTAATTAATAGCCTAGAATATTAAAATCACTAAGAACACAATAACTGTGCCGTGCTAAGATACTATTTGCTGAACCACACAAGTGGATTCACAGAACATACTAAATCACAAGCAAGCAAGCCATATTATGGTTTGGCAAATATATCAGCTCAGTCAAAGAAGTTGAGCATTACGGAAATCATGAGTTTGGCTCGGAATAAAAGTTTGTTTTTTTTAAAAAAAAAACCCTGCTTTTTATAGACCTGCAGCCTTGTCAAATGGAACTTGCCAAAACTCACTTCAAAATAAAGATACATACAACTGAGCTACACAGTTCAAATATAAACTTTAAAAAGGGATATTTTTTTGCTGTTAAGCAAGGCAAATTATTTCCAAGAGTAGGTAGTTTTTGTGACTAGATAAATTATACAGATTACTCTAATACCACAGTTTATGCTACTTTGCAGAATGGAATAGATAAATTTACTAATCTCAACATAAACTGACTTTTTTCTAGTATACAAGGTGAACAAGGATCGCTGGAGGTACCAAAATCTACCCTGACCGAAGAGGATCTTAGCAAGATCCTAAGATTAGCAAGTACTGCCTTAGTTCACATATCACACTATATTTGTAACTTTTTTTAAAAAAAAATAAACCACCGTTGGCTAAATTCACTCATCAAGCTAAAGTGTAACCCACAGTTATATTATGGCTGTGCAATATTTGAAACTCAACTCCAGGGAACTTAAAACTTGCATTCTCTTTTTTTCTGAACTGAAGAAGCCCAGATCCCATAAATTCTCTGTCCAATGATGTATCGCACAATCTTCTTGCATTCTGTGGAGCAATAACATATATGTTGAACTAATCCTAATTTTTCAGTACTGTGCCTTCTGAAGGCTGGACCAGAGAACACACACATGTACTGTAAGCCTGTTTTTTTCCTCCCCCAGGTTCTCCATATAATTGTGGGTGTAGAGTTGGAAGATTGCTTTGTCATGTCTATATTATAATTCTTTCTTTTTGCAGCATCATGGTTTTAATGTGCCGTGCCTACTAATCTTCAGTGATTTGTACCTTCCCAGCACCAGGCCCATCTTAATCCTGGCATAGAGTCCAACTTCTGTGGCTGAGGATGAGTAAGAAGTCTTTTAAACAGCACGTTGCAAACCTTTGGCAGCCGTGTGATCACCTCCTCCAAAGATTTGTTCTTTTCCCTCCCAGACTCAAACTTTGCTTTACGCACATACATACATGCCAGCAATTAGGAAATAGGGGAAGGGGAAAAAGCAGGCTCCCTCAGTCGGCTGATTCTGAGCTTTGGGTTTTGGAGTCACCAGAAGAATCGGAAGCCAAGACTGGAATTGTTTAAAAGTCAGTAACAGGATATGATGAAAGGAGGAATTTCTTTAAAGTGCAGTCTGAGGACCTGTGGAGGGTCCCCCAAGAATCTCTCACGGGTCCAGAAAATCAGAATTATTTGCCAGAGATTGAAGTTGTTTGCAAAAAAAAATAAATAAAAATAAAGCAAGGTCATGCTTCTCATTATTATTTTTATTTCTTAAAAAAATATAAGGCTTTTTAATGAAAAAAATGTGTTTGTGTTAATATCAAATGGATTAATATTGCTATCTTTACATAATTCATTAAACATTTTACAATTTTTAAATGTTTAATACAGTAAATGTTTAATAAACGTCACTCATGGCAAACAAACGTTTTTTTCGCCACAATTTTTAAAAATGTGAAGGGATCCCGAGAGCAAAAAGTTTAAGAAAGACTGATGTAAAGGATTTCTTAAAGCAGTGTTTCCCAACCTCAGCAGCTTTAAGATATGTGGACTTCAACTCCCAGAATTTTCCAGTCTGTGTATCTTCAAATGGCCAAAGTTGAGAAACATTGCCTTAAAAGTAATGATCACTACCATCCAGTTAAGATCTAACTAGGATGCAGGTGTATGTGTAAAAATCTTTTCCCTATATTTCTGATAAAAATTCATGGAGCAGTTGATATTTGTTCTGCAAGGCAAAGGAAGTGTGGGCCTAATGTCAAACTTCATGTTTAGCTTGGAATGACATATTGTGTTGAACCATGGTGCGTATAATTATGGTGTCTGAATCAATCATAGCTGGCTGGGTTTCCACCAGATACAAAGCTAGAGTTTATAAACTGTAATGATTAAGTCCCCATAACACATTAAGCCAAAACCAAACTAATCCTATTATGACTTAGGGTACGTACAAGAACAGCCATAACATGGAGACAGTTCAATATCATATTGCTGAGTCCTTCACACAAAGCCAGAAACATGTAACATTTATTTGGGCTAAGGGCCTCTTTTGGGTTAGAATAATTTCCTGAGGATGGCAGTCCACAGGTTCAAACAATAGCAATCTATAGTCCATTTAGATATAAATTAAACCTAATTACAATTAATATGACTACTTCCATAAATTAATAGATTTCCCCTTCTGTTGCAAATTGGTGACAACCTTTGGAAGATGCCATACTGTAGGACCAGATGCAGCCCTTGGGCCTGAAGATGGAGGAACTCATTGTAAGGCTTTAGGTATTTTATTTTGATTTATATTGTGTAAATTCAACTATTGTGGTTTCTAAATTATGGTTTAGCATCCGCTGCTAGTTGCTAATTTGGCTTATTTGACAAACTATAGTTAAACAACTATGGTCAGCGTAATGTATGAACTCAGTCACATGTTGGGTTTGTGGTTAGTCTATGGTGGCAAAAATTCAGGAGTCTGGTATCTTTTCTGACTATCAGTTTTTTTATAAAAGACATAGGCTTTCATGGTGCATGGAATGCCCAAATTGATGTAGAATTAAAATGGGATGAGATTATGAAAGAAGGGAGGTGAAGACATGTTGCTTATGCACATGTATGTTATATACATCTGGGTTTATACAACATACTGAGGTGAAAAGGTGTGGATTAACCTGTTGGATGTAACAATCCAGAATGTTTTCTAAACCTTGACTGACGGCTTTTTGTATTATAGTGGTATCTCGGTATTCCTTGTTAATTGGTTCCAGGAGGCATGATGAGTACCAAACAATGTTTTCCCCATAAGGAATAATGTACATAGTGAGTTACAAGGCAGCCAAAACCGACACATTTTAGCCTATGCGTCGAAACAAATGATGAGTGTCAGGACATGTTTGCACCAAAATGCATTGAGTACCAAAGTCGATAAGTTTCAAAGCAGTTGAGTACCAAGATACCACTGTATTGGGACCCAAAATGTAGTTTGATTCTGTAAACCATAATTAACCTTAAGTCTATTGTATGAACGTGGCTAATGTACAGTATTGCACAAATGAAAGAAAATGTCTAAGCTTTAGGACTTTCCTATTCCATTTTCCCCATTCAGTTCAGATATGAGGAGGAAGTTCTTGTAGGAGAAAAATGCTTGGTATGACAGATGGCAAGAAGAAAAGGCATTATTATTAATTTAATCCCTCAAAGCCTGTCCCTTTTCCTCTTTCCATAGATTCTGCAGAATGAGAAGAACTGAAAGATTCTTCCTCCTCTGGGATCAGCAGCATGGGACTTGTGGGGGAAAGTGCCCTAGTTATATTTGACTTTCTTATGAATAAATTCAAAAAGCAGCAGCACATGGCTCTTTGTGTCTAGTAAGTATGCATAAGCTGTTGAAACAAAGATAACAACAACCCATCATTAGTTTGACCTGGAAAAATCTGCTTGATACTTCTTTCTTTCTTCCCCCTTTCTTAATTCCATTTGGGGATGCAAATATTGTTTGTTTGTTTGTTTGATTGATTGATTTGCCATCCATCTCACCTCAAGGAGTAAAAGGGTTGCAGATATAAATGGATTAGTTATAAAATTTGGTTCCCAGTTTCATGGAAAAATTGTGGTAGCCCAAGGTTACATAAATCCAATTGTGCCAATTCAACATTTGTGTTTTTTATTAAGGAAAGTATGAGGAAGTCATGGTTAGGATGAGAGCAAACAAAGCAAATATTTGTTGCAAAGGCAATCATTTTAATATTTAGCTGTATCAGGGGTGGGGAACGATGGCCTCTTTATGACTTGTAGACTTCAATTCCTAAAATTCCTGAGGCAGCCATGCTGGCTTCAATTCCTAGAATTCCTGAGCCAGCCAAGGTTGTACCTCAAGTGTGCTCTTGGACTGTGTTAGAATGGGGGGGGGGGGGAATCCTACTTCAGTGCCAAAACAGGTAAGGACAACCTAAGCACTTCTCAGTGGATTGGAGCTGCTTCAGTTGGATGTCCTAATGTAATTCTCACCTAATGCAAGAGATGGCATATTACACCATTCCTCTAAAGAATGTGACAAATATTGACCTAATGTTCTCTGAAATATTAAAACAACAGGAATAAGGAAGGGTGGAAACTTGGTGTGCATCAAAGGAATTGTTAGGTGTGCTACACGGGGGATCCCGACCTTGGTTCCTCCCAGGAGACTTCATTGCTTTCTTAATCACGTCAGTTTGCCTTCTTTTTCCCTTTTATCCTTCCAGACAGCCATATACTGTAAATGGAAAAATACTGGACAGAAAATTAGGAGATATTTGAGAAGATTCTGCCAACCAAAACTGAATGATAGATTGAATGATCACACAGATCATCATCCCTCTTTCTTATGATGGGAGGTTTCTTGTTGTGGTAAATAATTAAAAGCCATGAGGTCTATTGGTTAAGCCAAACTAGAAAGTCAAGAAATGGAAACTGCTCAGACTGTTTCTCATCCGTAATCTTTGCTACCGAAGCAGATGTAGATTGCCTGTATTTCTACTGCTGCTGTTAAACTGATATGTGATCTAATATCTCCTTTCCAAATTAGGCAATAGAACTCAATGATGGCTTAGCGGTTTCTAGGAAAACAAGTCCAAAATAAGTCCATGTGGGCCACACCCTTTTTCTCCATTTGGATACCAGATGCCAAGAAAAATCATGGTTTGGTGTCTTTGCTTCAGGAGATATAGATGGATCGACCTTTACATCGGTATGGGAGATTCCTTCAAGAGAACCTCCACTAAATGTTCAATGTCCAACACCAAGCAGACCATGAACGCCCTACCTCCTGCACAAGGCTTGACCAATAATCAGCACTGGTGCTTGGTGAGACAGATACTGACGTCAGTAGTCAACAACCTTGGCCCTGTGCAGACACAGGCTAATTTAGCTCTGGGAATATCATGTCTCCTTCTTGACAGAAACAGTTCATGGATTTCTGGACAATAGTTGGCTGTGTGCACTCACAGAGGCAGCCATTCATGAATGTGTGAGACCTCGGAGCCTGTCCAAAGACTAATAGAGAAAGTCCCCTGTATTAGGCAGGTCAGATTCCCAACTGGTGGTAAATGGCCGAGCGCCCTCTGGACTGCCAGAATGTTTGCTCCATTTGCTTGGCTTCCTCTTTCCTCCCCCTCATCAAAGTTGAGGGGAAGAAGAATATAAAACCTCTCACTGTACAGGATGATAGGTGGAGTTGAGAGATCCCAACCTAGAGAATAGCAGGCTTGGACTGAGAAGGGTTGAGGCACGATGAGGTTCTTTTTCCTTGGTCTCTTTGTTTTGGTCCTCTGGGCTCCCACTTACTGGGCTGTCAGACATAAACCCAAACATCCAGTTGAGGATCTGAGTTCCTCTTTCTCTCCTGATCTAAAGGTGTCAGCCCATCCAGTGAAAAGCCAAAGGCAGCTGATGGAGAATGAGCTAAACCTGGGAAAGGATGTGGAGGAAGGTGAGTCATGGAAAAGGTTGGGCTGGATGGTAGGAACTTTATAAGGGAGGGGCTTCAGGCAAAAAAAAAAAAGTTGTGAGAAAAATAATGGGGAGATGAGATAGGTGGCCATGAAGCTACCTCAGTGTATCACGTCAAACCACCATTTCTAGATAAAGCTAACTTTGAAAGCTACTCTGTTTTCTACTCTGTCTATCCTTCCCGCTCCTCCCCTTTCCTACTCTGGATGTGACCATCCACACTGTTCCTTGCCTACTCATCTGTTAAATCTAACAATTAAGAAAGCTGTATGGTAACAAATGGGAGAGTGATTCCACTTGTAACATGGGATTAGTTTTACATGTTGCAGCCGGAGGCTTCACAGAATTCCCATGACTTTAATTAAAATGTTCATATTTTCTAGTTTAACTTTAATGGCAGGTGAAAATTAGTGAAAAACTGCCTGATAATTGCCTTGTGAATAGCATAATTATTAGGCTGAAATTTTAAGCACATTTATTTATTTATTAAACAAATTTATATAGCTGACCAGCTCACACACAGTGACTCCATTTACGATGGAGTAAAAATGCATAAAACAGTGTTGGCAGTTACTCCTGAGCAAACATATGTAGAATCACACTGTTACTTTCTACTGGTCACATAGGTTTTATTTCTCTAATTATTAGGGTTTTTTCATTATATTTTTCTAAGTAAAAAGGTACTGCTTTGTTATATAAAATGAAATGCAAGAAAATTGGTAACCACAAGGAAAAAGAAACTGATGTTGAAGCAATTAAGGAAAGCTATTCATGGTGTTAGAAACATGCTATTCATCAGTTAAGTCCCCAGCCCTGGGCAAAGAAAGTAGAAAACATTTTTAAAGAATTTAATTATTGGCAAGAAATTTTGCTGAATAGAATTTACTTGTTACTAAATAATATGCAAAGATATTGGCCAGTTCAGCGTGCAGGGCACCATTGGTTCATAGCTGTATATTACCATATGTGGTATATGAGTGCTTCTATTTTAATTTTACATTCAGTAAATTACAGGGAAACAATCAGCATTGAGCAACAGCTGAGCACAGAACCAAAGAATAGTACAATTCTGGATTTGCTAATCTGATTTTTTTTGTTTGTTTTAGAAAAAAAAATGTCTGGCCTTCTTTCTACATCCCCTTTCAATCAGTGCCTGGCTTGGATTGTTTCTGGATCAGTCCCATCATGTCCAGGACTAATTTAGTAAAGAAAGTCCAGAAACTTCTTGGGAACAAGATTGCTGGAAAGGTTACAATTTTTGACCATCAAGTCTAACCTCCACTCAATTCAGGAACCAAATTCAAAACTTCCCAGACAAATGGCTCTCTAGCCTCTACTTGACTCTATTCAGCAAAGAGGATAATTGTCTGGATAATAGATTCTATTGTCAACTTCAATAAAGTCCTGGAGTAATTTACAAGACCTTTTTGATCCAAGTTATATTTCCTTCTAGATTATCCATTCCCGAAACGGCACCATCCTAACTGGGTAGTGGAAGATCAGAAAAGGCTCTTCTGGATATTCTTTGCAATGGCCATGTTCTTCCAAATAAGGACTCTTCAAGTTTTCTTAAAATTCTTGGGATAATCTTTGTATAGGCAGATTCCTTATGCAAAAAGGAATTATGGGTCTGATGGCATTTTTGAAAGATTCAGGGTTTTTTTCATTCAGAGAATTAAAAAATAAGAAGTTCCTCCAGCGATCAGCATAACTGATCCACCTCCCAATTTCTGTATCCATTTGTAGTGATGTCAGAACAGTTACAGTATTTCCTCTTTATTCATACATTACATGAAACCAAAACATGTTTTGATTAGTTTCAATTTAATATGTCTGAATCAAAGCAACTGTGTTTTTTAAACCATTATTAACTGTTACTTTATTTTTTATTTTATTCATTTGATTTCTATAGCCACCCACCTCAACAAGTGATTTTGGGTGGCATACATCATAAAATACAAAAACAATTACTATAACTATTAAAACAGTACAAAATAAATATACTGTATATGATGCCAAGTAAAGCTGCTACTATGGATGTTAAAACAGCCAGGAGACGGGGCCCTTAACACACTCAGGGCTCCAGGCTGAGGCACACGACCAACTCTTCATGACTTTCCGAAAGGCCAACAGGGTTGGGAGATTATCCTGATATCTGAAGGGTGAATAATCCAGAGGGCAGGGGCTATGGCAGAGGAGGCATGTCTCCTGGTTCCCACCAACTGACATTCCTTGACTGACGGGACCTGCAGCATGTCCAACCTCACTGACATGGATAGGTTGAAACAACTGGAAGAAGATTCTCCGTTATGTAATGCCCCTAAGCCATTAAGGCTTTAGAGGTGATAACCAGCACTTTGAATTGAATTGTATCTGGAAACACACTATCAACCACCGCAGTTCATGAAGTAATGGAGTTACATATACCCAACACTCTTTATTACCTGTGCAGACGCATTCTCCATCGGTTGAAGTTTCCCAATGCTCTTCAAGACCCTATGTAGAGCACATTACAGTTGTCCAGACAAGAGGTCACAAGGGGGAAGAGTGGATTGTGAGCAAAATTATGGCTTGGTGTGATAAGTGAACCCAGTGTCAATGTCACGTAGACAGGATTGGATTCCCACCACAAACCAATAATGAACAAGTCATGTTTTACCAGATCACATTTTTTGCAATACTTGAGATAGCATAGATACATCATCCTGAGGGCAAGATGTTGGACTTCTCTCCTAGCAAACTGAATGTATGTGTAGCATCCAGTGGCTAACAGCATGACAAGCATGTTTTGCTTTCCCCATAGAAATGGAAAAGAAAAGAAAAAAGTGTTTTCAAGACCAGTCATGTTTTCAGAAGTAAAACCAGCTTCCTGCTTCTAATTTTTTTCAGGGAAGAAAAAAAGAGGTTAACATTTTGGTTAACCTCTACATAACCAGGTTACTGTTTGTTCTGAGCCATTCAGGTTAGGGATGGTGGGACTTGTAGTCCAAGACACATTGAAGGGTGTTGAGGAAGGCATAATAAAAAAACAACGGGACTTTTTGAAACTGAGTGCAGAGGGTATATTAAAAGAAAGAAAGAAAGAAAGAAAGAAAAAAACCCTTAACTAAATTACTTTTTCTTGCTTCTTTTTCTAGAGCTCTCCAGATCTGCTGCCACTGAAGTGAAACTTCCCGGTGGAGGAAAGGAGCTGCCTTTGAGAAGAAGGAAGCTTTCCATCCTGAAGAACAGTGCCTTGAAGAGAAAGGTGCCAATTCGTCAAGATGACCAAACATGGAAAAAAGGAGACAGAGCTAAGAAAGTGGAGGAGTCTGTTGGATTTGGGAAGAAAGTGCTGAGTGTTAAGAAAACAGAGAGCAGGAGTGCATTGCATGCTATACCAGAAGCTACTGGCCTGGAGACCAACAGCAGCCTCATCCAAGCAAGGAACAGATATGAGCCAGAAGGTATGAGTGAAATACAAGTTGTTAAGGGAAAAAAAAAATCAGCCTCTCAGTTAATCTGCAGAACTTCTATTTTCAGCTTGACCTTCTAAATGCAAGATACAGGGGGAATAAATTTATTATAGGGGAATAAATTCAACAAAATTTAGTGGGATTCACTTCTGAGTAGTTATTGCTATAGATGATCCCCTGTGATTCCCCCATTATCTATAAAGGGGTTCATTTATTATTCAAGGCAAAGAATTTAGAGAGCCAGTTTGGGGTGGTGATTAAGGCACCAGACTAGAAACTAGGATACCATGAGTTCTACTCCTACCTTAGACACAAAGCTAGCTTTGGGCCAGTAATTCTCTCTCAGGTCTAGGAAACAGGCAATGGCAAACCACTTCTGAAATTTTGCCAAGGAAACTGCAGGGACTCATCCAAGCAGTTGCCAGGAGTCACACACACCCACAAACACACTCACATCCTGACATATGATTCCTCATGTTCTCACACATTTGGAACATCAAAAGATTGCATTGTGTGGTCACTCACTCTCTGAATGGCTCTTTAATGTTTACAATTAAGACGCTGCTGGATTTCTAATCTGCTTTAATTATGGTGCTTGAATACAAAATCAAAGACTTGTTGGTTCTTTGGGATCAATTAGTTGGAAAAGGGGAAATGATTTCATATATCTAGAGTTGCCAGTTGCCTGGCAAGTGGGCAGCTATGTAAATAGAACAAACTAACAAATAAATTAATGAGAGAGGCTTGTTTGTACATGAATCAGTACATATAAATTCAACATAGAACCATCGCAGCAATGTGATGGGTGATTGTTGCTACTGTCTACTTTCTAATGAGAGTTTTGCAAGTATGTTTTCTATGAAAAAAACCACCCACCCAGCAGATACTTTTTCTTGGAAGAGCAATTTCCTTGTGGCTGATAGTAAATTGGCAAAGATCCAACACATTTATTTATTTATGTATCTATTTTTCTCCAAGGAATTTAAGGAGGCATACACAGTTCGCCTCCTTGCCATTCTTTTTCCACAGCAAACCTGCAGGGTTAACTAGCTCAATTGAGTGGGGCGTGGAACCTAACTTTCCCTCCATACAGTAGCCCCTTGGAGTCCACCAGGTCAGTATTAATGTCGGCAAGTTTAAGATGTGTGGGTTTCATCTCCCAGAATGTTCCCACAAATGGTGGCTGGAAAATTCTGGGAATTGAAATCCACACATCTTAAATGTGCCGAGATTGAGAAACGCTGCTCTAAGTGCACATGGCCAATTATTCATCTGCAAACATGTCTTGATTTTAATAGATGGCTCAGCCCGCATCTTCCAGAAATAATTGCTGTGTGCATAACACTTGGTTAGAATTCATATCAATTAGCCCGTACCATTTTTGGTAACGGTTAAAACAGCCCAATTAAGTCCAAATCCTTTGGACAACAAATTGGAAATAATCTGTGCAGATCACAGAAACTTAACAGTGCATGGAGCAGCTCTAAGACTTCAGGGACCATTTAGAGTGGCTGAGTGGTGGAAGACTGAACTGAGGAGGTTCATCTGAGCAGGTTTCACTGGAATTCTTCAAGAGCTATTCTGGCCTCATAGAGGAGAATGCCTGTTTAATGACACTCTATGTCCAGGTTGAATAAGGATGACTGTACTTAATTAGCTCTGAGGTCATTCATTAAGTGCTGGGCTCTGTGTCAGTCGGGAAGGGGTTCCAAACATTAGGTTCCAAAATATTGCAATCTGGCTCTGCCTTTCAATGTGCATTTCCTTCTCTGCAGGTTTGGTTTTGAATCACACCACAACAGCACCAGTGCAGGGAGACATTGTCATCCACAAGAAAAAGGCAAGAAAAAGAGATGCCTGCAAATATAAGACTGTGGCTCAGATGGAAACGGGACAAGCTCTAGATCGTCAGCATAGAAGTGAAAACTGGACATCCTCTTTTTCTGTCTATAAATGTGTCATTCGGACAAAAGAAAGAAACGACCCTGGATTTCTCCACAGAAATGCCAGTTGGGTATTGTTGCAAAAGCAGAACCGCTCCACACCAAGAAAGACCAATAGGTCATCAACAGGAAGAGCCCAGGGCACTTTCAAGGAAAATGACAACTGCACAGTGACCTGGAAGGAACATGGCCTTCGCACTAGGAACAGCACTCATGCACCCAGAGGGAAAGAGGTTAGGCTTCTCCACAAGCATGCCAGCCCACCCCCAAAAGGGAAGCTGCAGGGAATGCCCTCTACAAATGTCACTGTGAGGCTTCCTGGAGAAAAGCAGGGAACCTTCCAGAAGATTGGCAAAAAGAGAACTGGCATTCAAGTAGAACTGGCAAAAGGACCGGTTACTCTGTGTAGCCAGGCTGAAGATAGAAAGGATTCCACAACTTCCTTACAAAATGCTAGTCAGTCCCTTCTGCAGGAAAAGCTCACTTCATCTCTTAGGGTGGCTAGTGGAATAGCCCCAGGAAAAAGACTCAGCAGCAAGTCAAGGAATGCCAGCTGGGCAGCAAAAGACAAGCCCCAGAGCCCTTGCCACAGGAACACAAGCAGGTCATCACCCACCCAGGAGCCAGGGTTTCCCCATAGAAATGTCAGCCAGACCCTAACCAGAATTGAACATGGTCTACAAAGCAAGAATACTGTCCAGGCTCAGCTGGGGAATATCACCCGATCAAAAACTAGGAGAGGACAAAGTTTACCTCATACAAATATCTCCCAAGGGAGGATGGGCTCACCAAAAAAGCAGCCTGCAAAATCCAAAGAAAGGAAGAAGTCCATCATGCCTTCCCTGCCTCCCACTTGCTTGCTGTCTGAACATGCCATTGCCTGTGGGAATGCCCACTTGAAATATGTGCCCAAACTGACTGATTCTGTTCTGAAAACCCTCTACCTGGCAGGTGAATCACTGAGTCATCCATGCACCCAATTTCAGCTGTTGAATTTTGTTCTAAGTGCTCTGCTGGATGGAGTCATATATCTAAGCCTGGTTGTGCTAAGTTATAAAGTTTTATGCAAAGTGTCCCAAAGGTGCTTTTTCTCCATTGCCCACCATCCAGTCAGAGCTGAAGAAGCTTCTTGGATGAGAAGTGAAACGTCTTCAAAGAAAAACTGGAAGGTCCAATTGCCTCTTGAAAAAGCACCTTTGGGCCAACCATGACTTGGATGACTGAGAAGCTTCATAGACATTTATGCAAACTGGGTTCAGCATATTGTGGGTACCTAGCTACTGTGTTTTAGAAAGCCATTAGGTCATCGTTTCAGAGATATTTTCTTACCTAAGCAGAGAAACAGAATGACCATGGGTGGATAAAAAAAAGAAGCACAGTGAGAGTGGGAGTGACTTTCAACTTCCTTCAGCTTCCCCATTGAGGTTCCTTGAGCATCTGGTTAAAGGTTAAAATACCTATTGAATTTTAATACCATCCAGAAGTAGCCTCAAGTATCTAAATGCTAGACTTCTCACCACCTCTGACAACAAAGACAGGTGGCCAGTAATGGGCATAATGAGTCAAAGACATTTATTGGAAAATTCACTCTGATGTGTACACTGACTCTTCCATTGCCATTCTGCTATTCAGTGCCTAAAGAGTAGGTGGTGTATCACATGAAATGTTGGGAAAACTACCAACAATAGGATGCCATTGGGGCGGGAATCATGGAGTAATGTAATAGGCTGAAATAGCCTAATGGTGAAATTCTATTGAAATGCCCCAAAAGTTAGTCTCAACCACTAACATTCTACACATGATTCTGAAGAAAAAGAAAACAATCCTGAATAAAAGAATAAAAGAAAATAAATCCTGAATAAAAGAATTTTCCCCTCAGGAGATGTTGGCAGGAACTCAGTTTTCTTACTATTATGATTTTTTGGGGAGGAGGGGGAATGTCACAATTGGTTGAACTTGTGAGGTGAGTTTAAGGAATGGGCCAGACCAAGCATCAGACAGTTGGTATCAGGCACAACCTATTCCCAGTGCGGTGCAGTGATTGGCAGATGTTTTTCCTGCTGGCTGGTGACAGGGAGGGCAGCAAAGCAGGAAGAACCAACCAATCACTTTGCCAGTCATACACTGCATGAATCTAATCAGGGTAGAAGCAGAAAAGTTGGAGTTGGAGGGAACTCATTTAATGCCAGTAGAGGTCAAGGATGAGTGAATAGCACCTTCTGCTCAGCAGAAGGAAAAAGCTGTAGGTGGATCTTGTGAGTTGTTGCATGTGAGTTTGATGGTTAAAAAACCCCCAACCCTCTCCTGTGAAACTCCTACACAGTCCCCCTCCTTTGGAATCAAATACTGTCTGACTGTGTAACATGTAGTTCAAGACTTCAAACAGTCTCTAATTAAGACAGTAACCTTTCACATTTCCCTCTCCCCCCCTCCCCCCACAGAGAATGAAATCAACAATATCCCAGCTGGAGTTTTCTTGGGATTACCTAATCTGGAATGGTTGGATCTCAGCAAGAACAAGCTGAAATCAACCGGCCTGCACCCAGAAGCCTTCAAGGTAATTGGAAAAGAAGGGCTATTTGAAATGGAAGGGGGAAATGCCAGGGGGGGAGTGAATTTAAGGGCTCTTGAATCAAGCATAGAAAACCCGTATGAAGAAATGCTGTGGGGAAAGTGAAGCAGAAGCTATAGTCAATAGGTAGGTAACAGTTGTACATAAATGAAATTTGGTAATTTTGCCAGATTGTCTTTCTCTCTGCTGTCCCATTTCTCTCTCACTCCCTGCAATGTCATATCTCTCTGTCTCACTTGCTACGGTATCTCTTCAACCTGTGTGGAATTAGCTCTGCATGAAATGAGGCTGAAGGTGCAGGCAATGCAGCATGTAGACCAGAGATTTAGTTATGTATTTAATTTATACCCATCTCCATCAAACATATGATTCTGCATGGCTAACAGAAAATAAAAACAGGACAAACATGGAAAAACAATAAATAACAATTATAGAAGCTGACATAAAACTAAGAATGCAGTCAACATAACCACGAGATGGACTCAGTCCCACATCTTGGGCCCTGGATTCAGCAACAAAACCAGTTTTTAGGGTGTTACATTACAAAAGGACAGCAGGGGCAGAGCATGTCTAATCTCTGAGGCAGTGATGTTCCAGAGGGCATCACAACAGAAAAGGCTTTTGTCTGGAGATGCACCAACAGTTGGGATCTGGAACATGCCTTTCCTATTGGATGTCACAAGACAGGTAGCTACAACTCCCCTCTTGTGGGAAAAGATGGCCCACAAGTAATCCGGTCCCACGGCCCAGTTCCCTGCTCCATGTTTATATTCAGAGCATGTCCACTGATACCGAACCTTGTTTTGCCTATTTGCAATACAGCGATATTTCAATGTTTATTACTTACTTCTTTTCTGCTATTGTTGTCGATCCTCTTTCTTCCTACGCAGAACCTCACCAAACTGAAGCGTCTAAATCTGGATGGGAACCAGCTCACTTCAATCCCAGCTTTGCCAAGTTCATTACATGAACTTAAACTGAATGACAATAATTTAGCAGGACTTCAGAGACAGAGCTTCAGAGGTATGAGACCTCTCACAAACTGCCTTTTCCTAGGATAGCAAAAACAGCAAAAAGTCTTGGGACATGGACAAACTCTGCATGTAATCAGGGGCCTTCATTTCAAAATGCTAGAACTTTTGTTAGCCAGAGAGGTTAGTGTACTAATCCACTTCTCTGAGAGATTCGTGTAATACTGCCGTGTCCTAGACATAATAATGCTTTGTTTTCTCCAGAAGAATGCACCGCGCTAAAAAAATAGGGGTTACAATGATGTTTCATATATTTTGCTAAAAGTATGTCCCTTAAAATTGCTCAGTTCCATCACCCCCTAGGTCAGTGATGGCGAAACTTTTCCAAACCGGAACATGCATGCATGTGCGTGTGTCAGAGCACCAGAAACCCGAAGACCAGCTGGCCAGTATGCATGCATGCACTGGCCAGCTGGTCTTTGGGTTTTCCAGCATGTGCATGCACGCTGGCCAGCTGGTCTTCATGCACTCCAGAGCCCCAGAACCCAAAGACCAGCTGGCCAGGGCGCGCATGCCTGTTTTTTGGCCATTTTGAGGCCCAAAAAGCAGCCTGAAAACAATCTGCAAACGGCCTGAAAATGGCCTGAAAACAGCCCGGAAAACGGCCCAAAAAAGGTCTGGAAAATGGCCTGAAAAACAGCCTGTGCAGGCCAGAAACCAGAAGAACAGCTGGCACGGTGCACGTGCCCACAAAGAGGGCTCTGTGTGCCGCCTCTGGCACGTGTGCCATAGGTTCGTCATCACGGCCCTAGGTTATAAAAAGGAGTGCTGGGACACATAAAGTCCCATGGAACATGTACCCACTTATGTATTAATCCATGCTTTTTAACCATGTTGACAAATCCATGATTGATTGAATTAACACAAGATATTAATTCATAAATCATCATTTACAAACCATAAGTAGTGGCTAGATTTACATATTAGGTAAGCCACATTAAGGAAATTAGATTATGAATTAGCTTCATGTGGGGATCCAGCCAGCATCTAGCTTCAAACTCTGGTTGTTGTTGATTTTGAGTTTTTGAAGTATAAAGAAATACAGAAGCAGTGATTCGACCTTGCATCCAGCTATCCATTTTCTAGATGTATTTGAACTACAACTACCAGAAGTCCTAGTTAACATTAGAGATGTGGTAGGGGACAAATGACAACATGGGTATGACAGTATCACTACACAGTTGCTACAAATTGCATCAGGCATTGGGAACAAGTACACAATGGTGACCTTCATAATTTTTTGTAGATGCTGCTATTTGATGATAGGTTGTATAGTTCAATGCATCTGGAGGGTAGGACGATAGGGAAAAATCACTGTTCTGCAGTTTTACACATTACGCAACACATGTGCTACCAAGATGTAGACAGTAGAACAATTATATAATAGGACTTGCCATTATTATACATGAACTCATTTTGCTAACAGTATCCATGTGTCTAAATATCTGAAACTGCTGAACAGTCAAATAAAAGCAGTGAATAGAATGCCATTGACTTGGACAGGCACACAAAAGGTATTTCCTCAATTGAAAATTGAAAGCCAGAATAAGGACATGTCTGGTATACATATTTATTTATGACATTTCTTTGTTATTATGTTCCCCATCTACAGTATGGCACAATATGATAGGCTCAGAGACAGTGACTTGAAGTTGGGTCCTTGTGGCCTTAGTCCAGAGGTCTTCAAACCTGGCAGCTTTAAGACTTGTGGACTTCAACTCCCAGAATTAAAGCTGCCAAGTTTGAAGAGCTCTGCCTTAGTCCAATGCCTTAATCACAATATCACGTTGTCTTTAATACAGCACACACATTACAGTGTACCCTTTCACCCAAACAGTATTAAGTAGAGGTTTCCAGTCAATCCAGAATTAAGTGTTTGTTGGTCTACTTTTTTCTTCTTCTATGACCTCCCATGTTGGATGTGCAGCTTGCTTTCCGAGCAGCTTGTTACCAGTTGATAAATAGTATGTAAACAGGAAGCTGACACACACACTGGACCTACTGTAAGCAAATTCTGTTATGTTTGCACTTAACAGAGGCCCCTTGTTTCTATCTTCTCTCTGAGGATAAAATATGGCCTAATAGTTCCTATTTCATATTTCCTTCTGGAAACGGGGCTTATGTACATAACAAGATTGCCGTTTGTATGACTTAGATTTTTTTTTTCATTTCTTGCTTAAAATTGCCAGGTCCTTTGTTACAAAATTGGAATTACCAAGACCAGGAATGTTAGCTTTTCCTTTTTAACTTTCTTCTAAAAGGTTTTCCAGTGGTGGGTTAAGTAACAGTTGAATAGTTTTTCCCCTCTCTTTGCCAGATTTTTGTAGGTTACATAGAAGATGATATACACAAAAGCAGGGTCCATGAAGAGCTATAGGCCATCAAATCCAACCCTTGGATCAGTGCAGGAACTTAAAATTAAAGCATCACTAATAAATGGCTTCTAGCTTCCATTTAAACACATCAGGTGAAGGAGAATTTGTATTATGTCTGAGCATTTTGTCCCAGTGCTGAATTGCTATTATTTTCCTTTCAAAATCTGCCTCCCTATAACTTAAATCTATTATCCCATGTCTAGAAAGATGGAGAATAAGACTTGACCTTCTTCAATTTGAAGTCTTCTAAGGCATTTACAGACCTATCATCTCCTCTCTCAGTCTGTTCTGCCCCAGCTACGGACCCCAAAGAACACAGCACACACAAAGTTTGTACCAAACTTAATTTACTAAAATAACTCAGTCTTTTTCAAAACAAAGGCTGTTAATAAACTTTCTTAACAGCCTACAAGAAACCAAAGATAAAGTAATCACAATCTTACTAAGGTTGGCAGAAAGCCCAGAAGCAATTTGCAGAGAATCCAGACGCGAAGTAGAGTGAACTAAAGTTGTTCCCTACAAATTGCTTCAGTTGGCATTCCTCCTTAAATAGGCTAAGGGAGTGACCAATTAACCCCAAGCCTTACTCTCAAGGAGACCTCCTCCTGAGGAGCCACTCCTGCCTTTTGACCGCTCTGCGCGCCCGTGCATCGAGAAGAGGCTCCTCCTCTTTGTCCTCTTCACTTAAAGGAGATTCTGGAGATTCTGAAGGCCCTGGCTGAATCCCTGCCTCTGGCACCACATCTTCTCCAGCCTCCTCATTGTCTGACTCGAGTGCCAGCTGCACAGGCTGCTGGCACAACACCACACCAGCCTCCTCGCTGTCAGAATCAGCTACAATCCACACAGGCCACTGACGGGCCACAACACAGTCCTTTCTTCTAAAATAAAGGAAAAAGATACCAATTCTTTTATAAAATCTACTTCAAGTTGAGTGTCTCAAGGATGCTTTTTCAAAAGGCAACTGGACTATGTCAGAACTGATGAAGCTTCTTGGATGAGAAGCGAAATGTCTTCTTCCTCAACGGAAAAAAACAGTCCAGCTGCCTTTTGAAAAAGCACCCTTGAGACAACCTGGATGACTGAGAATCTCCATAGACCTTCATGTTGAGTTCATCTCTTTGAGACTTCACGAGCACATCTGATCCATTTTCTTGGCAGCAATACTGCAGTGATTTGCCACAGCCTGCTTCCAACAGGCTGTAGGTTAAATTGGAAAGTGCTTTTTGCATTTTCCAATTTAATCTACAGCTCAAAACTTTTCTGGCTGTTTCTTACACTAATCTGGTCTGACTCCGCTAAGCTTTTCAAAATCAGCCAAAGCTGCCTAGTAATGTTATGTAAATGTTACCATTTAGCTGGACCAACTTTTTTATAATTGGTGTATATCCATGCAATGCTTGAATTACAACGCCCTTACCTTTTGTGTTAGTCTTTTAAGTTATTGATTTCAGGAGGCTGTGGGAGCATGGAATTTGATTTGGCTTAATGTGGAGGTTGGGAATCAGCAATGTATTTTATACTGTATTCTATTTATCATACTAAAAAGGAGAGACATCACCCTGCCAACAAAAGTGCTATAGTCAAGGCTATGGTTTTCCCAGTTGCAATGTATGGCTGTGAAAGTTGGACCATAAGAAAGGCTGAGCGCCAAAGAATTGAGGCCTTTGAACTATGGGGCTGGAAGAGACTCCTGCGAGTCCCTTGGACTGCAAGGTGATCAAACCGGTCAGTCCTAGAGGAGATCAGCCCTGACTGCTCTTTAGAAAGCCAGATCCTGAAGATGAAACTCAAATACTTTGGCCACCTGATGAGAAGGAAGGACTCACTGGAGAAGAGCCTAATGCTGGGAAAGATTGAGGGCAAAAGAAGAAAGGGACGACAGAGAACGAGGTGGCTGGATGGAGTCACTGAAGCAGTAGACCTGAGCTTAAATGGACTCCAGAGGATGGTAGAGGACAGGAAGGCCTGGAGGAATGTTGTCCATGGGGTCACGATGGGTCGGACACGACTTCACAACTAACAACAATTTATCACTGCCATTCTAGCATTGAACAGCATTTTGTAAAATGTATATTACAGCTTGTTTTCCACCTGCTCTGTGCATTTTCAAAAAAGTGGTTGTACCTCAGGGGTGGGTTCTACTTACCTTTACTACTAGTTCACAATGGGGCTGTGCTCGTGTGTGAGCAAAGCTCACACATGCACCCACTCTTCTGTGCATGCGCAGAAGCGTTCTGATGATGTCAGGGTTGGTGGGCGGAGCCTCCCTCCGGTTTTATTACCGGTTCTATAGAACCAGTCCGAACCGGGGGCAACCCACCACTGTTCTACCTAATTCTGAGAGGCATTCATTGCCTCTGTCTCTTTCTTCCATAGGCCTCTTCAAGCTGCTCACCTTGGAGCTAGAAGGAAACCAGCTGCATGATGGCAATGTTCCCCCTACTGCTTTCAGGGCCCTGGGCAGGCTTATGTATCTGAGACTAGACCGGAACCATTTTCGGACTCTCCCATCAGGTTTGCCTGCATCTCTGCAGGTGAGCAGAATTCCTTAAATTTAGATCATAATGTAACTCCTGTTGCAGACTTCCCCAAGCTAGAACTGCAATCTCCAGTGTGCAAATTGGAGGTGATAGGAGTTGTAGCCCAAATATTTTTACTACGGGTTCTGTGGGTGTGTCTTGTTGGGCATGTCTTGGCTTGGTGGGCGTGTCTGGGTGGGCATGGCAGGGGAACGATACTGTAAAATCTCCATTCCCACCCCACTCCAGGGGAAGGTTACTGCAAAATCCCCATTTCCTCCCAATCAGCTGGGACTCGGGAGGCAGAGAATAGATGGGGGCGGGGCCAGTCAGAGGTGGTATTTACCGGTTCTCTGAACTACTCAAAATTTCCACTACTGGTTCTCCAGAACTGGTCAGAACCTGCTGAAACCCACCTCTGCAACAGTTGTAATTGATGTACTGCCAACACTTGGTTTGGAAAATATTGACCACCTAGCCCTGACTAAAAGCAGAATCTGGAAGATCAGTGGTTCATTATATCAGCTCTGAAAAGCTGGAGGTGGTTGTTCAGGAAAGTTTTGGTAATTATTAAGGCTGTCCTTCTCACTGGGAAACTGACAGGTCACAACTTCATACTCCTCTGTTTGAAAAACTACCTAAATCTGATTTAAAGAAAGAGAGCAATAAGAGGATAAAGCAGATAGAGGACTTTATGTTGCCATCTGCATCCCTATCTATAAATCACTTTGAGCTCCCTTCAGAAATAGATCAATGGCTACCCTCATTTAACCTTTCTCCTTCTGTGCTTGATAGCTGGCAAGGTAGAGAAGTGCTCTCTTTGGATTCTACCTCAGTGACATATCTATGTCAGCTAATGAGGCAGAGCAGATTGGGAAGCAGGATAGGAGAGGCAGGGGGAAGATGGTGGCTGAGATACTTCTGGTTGTGTCTGCATCATCTCATCTACTTCCAGGAGCTGCATCTAGATTCCAATCACATTGAGGAGGTGACTGAGGGTGTCCTCAACAGAACCCTGAACCTCACTGTGCTGGTTTTGAGCAACAATAAGCTGGAAGAGGATCGTATTGCTCCACGTGCCTGGATTGACCTCCTGTGAGTAACACAGTCTTTCCGTTCTTAGGAAACAGCTAAAACTTACTTACCTTTGGGCTACGATTGCCAGTCATCCCCACTTGCAAATGTGATGATAATCAGAAATTCAAGACCGCCTGTTCTTTTTCTTTGAACCTCAATGCAGTAGTAGGCAAAAGTAACTACTGTGAGTTTCTGCCTGTTCTACAGCTATTAAAGACCTAGGTGTCCTGCCAGGAAAAGAACAGCTAATGCATGTGTTAACAATTGTCAAGATCCACCAGGAAACTTTTCCACATAAGAATGACTCAGTTTCTTCCAGTATAACATGATAAAAGAGACGTTGCATCATTAGTTTGAGGAGGAGGATTAAGGAAGGGGATGACAAAATCAGTCTTACATCACTCCTTTTCTATATGCATTATGACACTTTACGCATGTATACAAGTGGCCGCGCTTCTGTGACGCAGATTTCATCATTTTGACAAAAGCTCATTTGGATAAAAGCTTTGGATTCTGCAGAAGCAGAACAAACATTTGTGAAAACGGGGCTTGCCAGCAACCCCCTTTTTTGTGTGCAAGGGTAATGGGGGGAGCTCATTACTCCAAGAGTAGGAGCAATTCAGGATAGAACCTTGACTGAGTGATATTTTCGGTACCCTATTCTGGGTCAACTTGAAGAAATGCGGCTTGGCTCCTAACACTTAATGAAATGCGCAAACCACAGCTCCACTTTGAGATCAGCAGAAGTAGAGATGTTTGTGCATCAATGGCAGGGTGGCTTCCAAAGGATGGAGCAGTGGTGGAAATGGTAGCAGTCTGCAAGTGCCCCGATTTAAATTCACTACCTTTCTTTCAAGAGAGAATCACAGAAAATAGTCCTGCATTTTCTGAGTTGACAATTAGAATGAAAAATTACACCAGATTTAATAACATAATGTGACAGGAAACACAGCATAACGTAACTTCATAACATAACACATTACAACAAGAATACTCCATCATGTTATGCTACGTTATGTCATATTACATTACGTTATGTTTAGACTAAGGTCAAAGATGCGAGCCCTGTTATCCTGTTAAGGTAGGTTATTGCCCTTCTCGCTTGTGGCACTGAGTAAAAGCGGGTGGGTTTCTTTGACTTGATAGCTCTGTTCAATTAAGTCTGACCTTAGACGGAAATGTCTTTTGTGGCTCATGTGTTTTAATTTAATTTTAATTTAAAATTTAATTTAATATATAAGATGCCTAACTCTGGGTGGCATACAGTATTCAAATTCTAAAATGAAACATTACATAGAATAGAGAAAGAGTGTCTGGCAAACACACTCATCCCTCATCATACAAACTAGGCACCCCGGAGAGATCTGCCACCCACCGCGGTCAAAGCCTGGGAGAAGAGCCAGGTCTTAAGGGCTCCTCTAAATAAGATCAGGGAGAGCCATATGAGTCTCTGGAGGGATATCATTCTAGACTGGAGGATAGGTGGCTACAATGGAGAAGGCCTGCTTTATGGATCCCATCAGGAGGCATTGCTTAGTTGATGGGCCCCAGAGCATGTAGAATCTGCCAGATCAATGGTGGGTTCCTCCCAGTTTGGACCGGTTTTCCCGAGCCGGTAGCAGTGACGATATGATGTCACTGAACCGGTTCTGCCCCCTGCCCCCCATCCCCCGTGTTATTCTTACCTTTTATTTGGCCCCACCACCAATCTATTGCTGCCTCCTGAGTCCCAGCTGATGGCTAGAAGGAAAAAAAACTGTTTAAACTCTTGCCAGAGGGCTTCAAAGGGCCGCCCTACAGCTGATCAGTGTTAAAAGAAAACAAATGAGTAGACCAGTGCCTGCAAAAATACATGAGTAGACTGGGGCCTGCAAAAAATAAATGGGTAGATCGGTACAGTTCTGCAAGTAATTAAAAGCCTGGTAGACCAGTACCTCTGCTAAATCTTAAATAATTGTCACATGACCATCAAGCCATGCCCACAAAATAAGCCACGCCCACAGAACCGGTAGTAAAAAAATTTAGAACCCACCCCTGTGCCAGATCATACAGGATAGCCAGCAGCTATGGAAGACAGGTGGGCTCTGAAGAAACCAGACCTTCTGCCATGAAGGGCTGTATAGGTGATGACCAGCACCTTAAATTTTACCCTGAAGCCTTCCAGGGGCCATTGGAGTTCTTAGACAGAGGTGTTACATGGGCATACTGAGGCATAACTACCCCTGCCCCCTATTCTGGACCAGCTGCAGTTTCTGAGAGGTCTTCAGGGCAATCCCATGTAAAACATCACAACAATCCAAAAGTGAGATGATTAAAACATGTTGTTCTACAAAAACAAATTAAAACTCATATTGTAGCACACATCACTGAGATGTGTGTGTTTTGGCAATGCTTGGGGTGTGCATGTGTTCTCTGATACAGTTTTTGTGCCAGCAGCCTCCCTTAGCTCATTTGACCACATGGTCCTCCTGTCAAAAAGCATAATTAAAGCTATTTCACTCTGCCTGGTTTCACTCTGCCTTGATTTTGTAAAGCATCACCACATTGCCAGATTTGATTGCCTGCATTATGATGTCACATCATCAGCCCAGTGCAGGCCAGGACTGCTAATGGAAGAAGGCTTACTTTTGTAAAAAATAAATAAATATTTTATTGATTTCCCTTACACAGAAAGCGGTATACGGCATATTGCAACCCAGCTGCAGATCAGCTACAAAGAGACAATAAACAGCATTCAAGAAAAGCAAGTGAGAGGGTTTAGCTTAGCGGTTTACATAAACACTCCCATCCACTTTTTAAACCACTAAAATGTTTGTAGACATCAAATAAGCATAACTCTGCTTTGTCTCGACTGAGCGTAGAACTGTTCCTTGGCTGGGATTCTACTGATAGTTCATTTTAAAGTAGCAAAAAGTCCATTATTGTGATGCAGCAGTCTGCCTTTCGAAAGAACGTTATGTCGCAATGACTGTGGAAAAGAGCTTTTGCAATGCATCTCCATAAACTCTAATGGCCGTGCCAGATGTGGCTCTGAATCCACTTGGGAAGCTGACTGACCCCCCCACTGATTAGTGGAAGGAAACGTTGGGTGTTTTCCATAGCCTCAGGTCCTGGCCGGGATGCAGGAACAGAGTTCGGTTTTCTTTTTATTTTACCCCTTTGAGAATGAGTAAAATGTCATATATACAGGATACAAAAAGAGCAACCCCATCCCTAAGACAGATTTAAAAAGATCTTGCTCTCTGCATCTAATAGTGCCAGTGTCCCTTCAGCCTTGCCTCTAGTTGCACAGACCCATCTCGAGCTCTTCTTCTCGGCCATAGAGCGTGACTAAATATCTGGATATGGTTTTTATCTCCAGAGAAAAGTGATAACTGCGGTCGACAATCCCAATGGACCCTTGTCTTTGTTTCACTTCCAGGAAACTGGAGGCACTAGATTTGTCTCACAACCGCTTAGTACACGTGCCCTCATTTCTGCCTCGACGTTTGAAACAGCTGACTTTGCATCACAACCGCATTGAACGTATCCCCGGCTACGTTTTCGCCCATATGAAGCCTGGCCTGGAATTCCTGCATCTCTCCCACAATGTGCTGCGGGATGACGGCGTCCATGCCGTCTCCTTCTTAGGGCTGTACCATTCGCTTGCTGAGCTGCTCTTGGACAACAATCAGTTCCAGGCCATCCCCCGTGGCATCATCAATTTAAAGGGCTTGCAGGTTCTACGGCTGAGCCACAACCACATCCGGTAAAGGGATTCTGTTTTGCTCTTGGTCACCTTTGAGGAAGGGTAATTGGAGGACTGGAGGAAGAGCATATGGTCTTGCATGTCTACCCTTCTAGTAGAGGGAGCTCTTGGACTGAGGCAATTGGGTTTGATCCAGTGGTGAAATGCAGTCGGTTCTATCTGGCTCGGGTGAACCAGTAGCGCCGGCGACGGGAGGCTCCACCCACCCGGACGTCATCATGTCCCATTTTTGATGCTCTGCGCATGCGCAGAAGGTCCTGTGCATGTGCAGAGGTGTTGCACGTGAGCAAAGCTAGCACGCGCACTCCCATTTAGTAGCAAAGGTAAGTGGATTTCACCCCTAGTTTGATCCCATGTTCCAGGACCATGTGCCCCAATACTCTTTATTAGCCAAGGGCTTAAGTCTCAAGCTCTCTTCAACCATAATGCACATGTTGCTTGGCTGAGGAAGGTCGAGACCCCTAAAGCAGTGGTTCTTAAATTGGAGGTTAATTAAACTGGAGCTAATTACAAGAATCTTAAACAAGGGGATAATTTGGGGATATTCTGGGGGTATTGTCATTATTTGTAAGTCAAGTATCTGGTTTGGGGCTGGAGCTGCCAAAATGTTTCTGTAAAACAAGGATCCTTTTTTTTTGTGGGAGAAATTATATTATTGGAGACTGGGGAAAAGGGCAGTTGAGAGAAACAGTGGAAGAAATATTGTCTTAGAGCAGGGGTATCAAACTGGCGGCCTGTAGGTTGGATGCGTCACGCACAGGCCATGCCCACCCCAGTTCTGCAAAAGAGAAAAATGTCGTGAAACGTCAAGTGATGGCAATGTGACATGGCGAGTTTGACACCTGTGCCTTAGAAAAAAACAGCAAGTGCTCATCTCAATATTAGATGCCCTCAAAAGATTGAATCCATTCTTATCATGCACAAGGAAGGGGCTCAGCTGTGTTTTTAAGCAGGTTTGGCCAACTGTTTCCCTGAATGCAAAAAAAAATAGGTGGGCATCCCTGTTTTATGTTTTTTTCCCCCATATTCCCAAAAGCTGAGGAATCCCAGGTTGACTCTTAACCAAGGTCACTTTTCTGTAGGAAAGAATGCTGGTGATTGGTCATTTCTGCTTCATATCGATTTATTTATGAATGCATCCAGTAAGCAAGTAGTATACAAGTTAATTTTCAAGCAGCATCAGTCTCCTCAAAATCTTAAGTGGTGCTCAAGCAGTTCCAAGCCTGTATTATACCTACGAGGCATAAACAAAACAGCTCTTGTTAAATTCTTCCAAAGTTTATTGCTGCAGCAAACTCAATTTAGAGGCAGGAAATGTGCTCATTCTTTCTTATTTAGCATGAGGTCCCAAGGAAAAGAGATGAAGTTGTTATGCTGGACTTCCTAATTCTTTGTTGCAATATAATCTTGTTTGCCTCTCTATTGGTATCCAGGTGGTCAAAGTGGAAAGTTTGAACATTGGCCTAATCCAGGAAGAGTTAAGGGGGGCCTTATACAGAAAAACTCTCAATAGTAGCATCTTATGGAAAAGTAGATTCCCAGCAGCTGTACCTTGTTCTAAGATGAGCCAGGAAGTGTCATCCAGTCCAGTCTCACTAACTTGTGATTAAGGGGCCTTAGCTAATTCAGTCTTCCAATTTTTGAAAGGGCTTTAATCTTGCTCCACATTAAAGGACTACGGAGATAAGTTACAGAATGTACTGCAAAACTCTCAATGAGTCCTTTTAATGTATTTTATGTGTTCTTATTCTTTCTTTCTGCTAGGCATGTGCCCCTGAACTCTGTCTGTGACACAAGAGTGTCAGAAGATTCGAACATTGTGTCTGTGCACTTGGAGAATAATTTGATTGATCGCCGCCGCGTCCCTCCCACAGCCTTCTCCTGTATCAAAGCCTATCACAGTGTGATACTGAGACCACAACAGAATGAAGATGATTACTAAGCTAGTGGGGAACTAGGCTAACAGCATTGAAGTAGCCCCAAATTTAGTATAGGAAGAAAGGGCCCCCTAACCTAAAGGTGGGTGATGACTAGAGGGGAAGTCTCTGCTGTTCAGGATTATTATGCTACCAAAATAATAAGAAAAGCTGGATCTACCTACAGTACGTCTCCTCTTCTCTACAATCAATTTTCCATGCCTCCCACCCCCTATACTCTATTTTTTTAAAATCTAAGTTATGGGCAGTCTTTTCTTGTGACTCTTGAGAATATAGGTTTCTTTTTAAAAAAAGAAATACATTATTTGCAAACATATATAAAAGACCAGACAAGCATCCAGGTACTGTAGATCTTTTTCTTTATGTTTATAATGAAACAGACACACTTCAGTAATAAAATAATAACCAATAATAAAGGACAGCAAGAAAAGAACATTTGAGATCCAGAAAAGGGATGGATAGACAAAAAGTAATCTATTAGAAGATAATTTGATAATAATCACATTAAAATATGGAGCCAAGATGTTAATAAAACGATCTATAATTGATAGACTCTTTAATGCTAATTTCTCAGAGAATGCAATTTGCCACTTTTTGAAATACCTTTGATCCAAAGAAAAATGCATTCACAGTTTAACAAGAATAAATTTGACAGGTAAAGATAAGAAATTGAATTGATTAAAGAGCCTTGGTGGCACAGCAGACTAAAGTGCTGTTAACTAGCACCATCTGCCTGCAATTACTGCAAGTTCAAATCTCACCAGGCTCAAGGTTGATTCAGCCTTCCGAGGTAGGTAAAATGAGGACCCGGATTGTGAGGGCAATAAACTGACTTTGTATAAAAAAAAAGAACACCGCTTAGAGGCCCCCGAAAGTCCTACTAAGCAGGTATAATACAAAAAAGTATGAAGGCTATTGCTTAACGCATTGTAAGCCGCCCTGAGTCTCTAGAGAAGGGCGGCATATAAATCGAGCCAATAAATAAATAAATAAAATTTTTGTTGTTGCAGCTGTTTATGTGTCCTGAGGCTTATGGAAGAGAAACCTACAGTAGGAATAATTGTCCAAGATGGTTTAATTGTTTGCCCACTTTTTCTTTTAAAATAAGATATATAGCTAAACCTATTACCATTCCTAATAGCCATTTGATCAGACTACCCTCCAGCAGGGTCTAAAAAAGGTTTAGCTTAACATCCAATAGACCAGCAATTTAACAGACTTTGATTTAGCAACCTTCGGGTGAATTTCTCAAAATGTGTTGGAACCAGAAAGCTGATGCTGTTGGCGCTGCCTGGTGCCCAGTACGCTGCTTACTCTACCATCTCTTAGTTGGCATTGATAGCTTCTCTGATCCATGGAACAGCTCAATTGTGCAATCATTCCGGCTCTGGTGCTTCTAGGTACTGATCCTCACTCACCATATGGCCTCTTGGCTGTAGTTCATTTTTGGCATGCTACCCTGCCACATCTGTGATCACCCATGCTGCCTCTTGCTCTCCAGCTGCAACTCAAATCCCCCCCCTTTCTTCTTCTTTTTTTAAATATACACATGTCCTTTTGGGGGCCCCAAATTAATATTTAATGGACATTTGGTTTCGATGTCTATTTCTCACCCCACCCCACCCCATTAGTCCATTACATCAAGGGCTTAGTATAATGTAATTTGAATGGGAGTAATATAATCTGCGAATTGTTTTTTATGGCCAATTCTTGATGAATCATCGAAATAGATTAGAAGGGACTTTCATGCTCTAAAGAGTTCCAAGCTGATTCATCAAGTTCAGTTCCCAAATCCTCTTTTCGTACTTTTTGCAGACTTTCAAGGCAGCCTGTCATATTTGATATAAGATTTCTGCATGACGCCAAATGTTCCCTTTGATTTGAAATGGTGGCCATAGGCTACTCACACAGAGTCTGTTTTGCTGACTGCATTGCAATAGCAGTTTGCATAAGGATTTGTTTTGATTTGTCATTTGTATGCTGCTGAAATTTTTTTAAAAAAGGATTAAATATATGTCGTTTATTCATTTTCACTTCACCCCAAGCTCTTTTGTCAGAAGCTGTAGATTTTATTGCCTTATCCACCCAAATCTATATGTATACATATAAGTCCTGATGTGCCAGGTGATTGAATTCGCTTTTTATTTTCTCCATGCAAAAATATTTTTATAATTAAATGCTTGATGTCTACTTTACTAGCCTAGTAATAGAACATGTTTAATTGAAATAATCTGTATAACTGTTGTCTATGGAGATTCTCAGTCATCCAGGTCATGGTTGTCCCAAAGATGCTTTTTCAAGAGGCAACTGGACTGTCTTATTTTTCTTTGAAGACATTTCGCTTCTCATCCAAGAAGCTTCTTCAGCTCTGAAGAAAAACCAGAAAGTCCAGCTGCCTCTTGAAAAAGCACCTTTGGGATATACAACTCTTGTTACTGTTCCAATAGACTAGCCATTGCAACTATATGCCTTTCAGAGTTATTGGACAATTTTGCTCATCCACAGATGACAGGATGCAAGTCATGATCTAACATCCTCAGTTTGCAAATATTAAATTAATTTGAAATTCTGTTTGGGAAAAGCTGAGATAGATCATATTAGATGCTATCAAATGTTATTTGGAAAGTGAATGAAGTGTGTGTGTGTGTCTGTGTGTGTGTGTGTGTTTCTGTGTATTCAAATGTCCAGGTACACCTTATCTTGAAAGATCAAAGCTGCTTGGAAGTCAATGGTTTGGTTTAATTTAATTTCTCATGTTAGTACCATTCCCACAGGGCATTTTTGCTCAAAACAGCAATCATTTTGAATAATCTTTCATATGATGTCATGTTCATCCAGAATGTAATTGATGTTACATTTATTCTGTATTTCTTCACTGAAACTGCAAACTCTTCCTCTAGTTTTCTTTATTCCCCCCTCCCCCTCTCATGGTTTCAATTTGTAAAATAAATGCCTAACTGGATTTATTTTATCTATGTATTTTACATAGTTCTATGCCACCCCAAGACCAGTTTGGTGGTGTGTTTAAGGCATCAGGCTAGAAACCAGGAGACTAAGAGTTCTAGTCCTGCCTTAGACACAAAGCCGGCTGGGTGACTTTGTGCCAATTACTCTCAGCCTCAGCCCTAGGAAGCAGGCAACGGCAAACCACTTCTGAAAAACCTTGCCAAGAAAACGGCAACTGTCCAAGCAGTTGCCAGGGTCAAAGACCAACTCCAAGGCAGAATGGCAACGATTTAAAAAGCCATATTAGTTACTGGCTAAGGGTTTTCACACACTGCATTTTTTTATTGTTACAGGTAGAACTCGACAGTTGAGCCCCAAATTTCCACTGCTAACCAAGTCAGTTTTGTCCCATTTTAGGACCTTTCTTGCCGCGGTTATTAAGTGAACCACTGCAATTATTAAGTTAGTGACACGGTTGTTAAGTGAATCTGGCTTTGCTTGTCAGAATCACATGACTTCAGGACACTGGAACTCATAAATATGAACTCGTTTCCAAATGTCTGAGTTTTAATCACATGACTGTGGGAATGTTGCAACAGTTGTAAGTGGGAAAAAACAGTCGTAAGTCACTTTTTTCAGTGTCATTGGTTAGCAGGGTCACTAAACAGATGGTTGTAAGGCGAGGACTTCCTGTTTTGCGTATTACAAGGGCTGTTTTCAAGAGTGGCTGCTCATTGACAGTTTCTGCTTCTCCTGCCATTCTCTTGCAAGGTTTACAGAGGTGGGGCTCACTTGTTATCCTGTCCACCTGCTTCCAACCATCCCTCTCTCCATCCTTGTAGCATCTCAGCCAGGCTAAGGTTTGGCTACAGGTTTAGGACGAGCATCATATACGCTTGTTAAGAAATAACCCAAGTAAGAGGTTGCAAGGATGGAGATGATGACAGGTAGCTAAACCGGCCATTCCAAGCACTTGCTTACCCCACCCCCCCATCCTCCAGAACAGTTCATTATTATTCCTCCCCGAAAGGGATGATTGGTAGAAGAGGAAATGAAGGCAGGGAAATCCACTAACCGCCTTCCTGATTCTGCACTAGAATTTTCAGGCAGCAGCATCGCCCAGCATGGCCAGCGAGGCGGGCTTAGCAGACGGCAGTGCAACCAATAGCCAGCCTTCTTTTCTTCTGGGTGTAGGGACCTCTGGCTGTGTCTTTTTTCCTTGAGTTCTTTAATGCTGAAGGTTTCCAAAACATTTCTCGAAGCTTCCATTTTTATCCATCTCACAAAGAAACACATCTAAAACATCACTTTATAAGGATCGTTTTCCAGCTTAATCATTTGATTACTTGGCAATCTTACCAAAAGTGGAACTAATATGTGAGATCAACATCTGGTTCTTTTACACAAAGGAATACCCTTCATTGGTTTTGAATGAGCCCCACCCCCATAGCTTAAAATGTGTATTTCCCCTCTGAAAGATTGCAACCAGAATTCCTAGAGCTGAAAAAGAGAGTTGTAGTGATCCCCAATCTAATCTCTTGACTAGATTTGGCCTTCCTTCCTTCCTTCCTTCCTTCCTTCCTTCCTTCCTTCCTTCCTTCCCAGTTACAGAAAATCAATAATTCCAATGGCCATAAAGATTTCCACTATCTAAAAAAACACACAAGGAAAATCAATCTTGTGTTTCCTCTGATATGATAGAGGTAAGTACTCTCTGTCTTGAGGGGACATGTGGCCCCCAGGTCCCTTGGATTTAGATTGCAGACATTTGACAGCATATTTTCTCATTATGGAAATCTGGGAAAGTTGCAACCTATGCCCCATATAGCATAACCTAAATCGACCCTAAAGTTCATGATTTAAACCTGACCTTGTACTGTGATATGACTTCTCCACTTTCAGACCCCCTGAAATATTAAGTATACCTCCTCACCCTCAAAATGTTGCCTACTACTGCAATATGGAGCACGAGATGTGTGGGTGACTTTAGATGGAAGGAGAGCAAACCTGGTTCCACAAGAGTGAAAGTCATCTGCATTTAATTGTACAACCAAGCAAGAAAATCCTTGTTCAGGATCTCCTCTTTGAGCAAAGGGTTGGACTAGAAGACCTCTAAGGTCCCTTCCAACTCTGTTACTTTGCTATTCTCAGAAAGCAGGCAAAGGACACATTTTAGGCTATTTCAGCTTTCTTCTGCTGGTGAGCAGGAGGAGCGTCTGCTTCCTGACGTAGCCTCCAAAGCTGGTTCCAATTTACATAGCTCAGGGTTAGGTCAATGCAGCACAAGGACTGGAGAGAACAGCAAAACCCAAGCCAAAGCCAACATTTACTGCTGGCCCCCTGACCTTCCCAAAACAGGAAGTGCCTTTGTTATGATCCAGATCAGAAGAAGATTGTAGCAGCAAGCTGGGCTTGATGGAGCCCTCTGGGGGCCTTGTGATGGGGAAGGGATACAACATAGGCAGCTTAGAGAACATGTTGCATTAAAAGAGTGAGTAAGGGATAAAGGAGAAAGGCAATCAATTTCCATCACTCCCAGAAGTGACTCATTGGATGACTACAAGCACTTCTTTTCACACTGACATGTTCTTGCATGATATGGAAAACTGGAGAGACAGAGAGGGAGGGAGGGAGAGAGAAAGAGAGAAAGAAAGAGATTTACCTTCTCTCCATACTTTTGAAGATAAATAGACATGTTTCAAAAAGCTGATAAAAATGAACATCATTTTTTAAACCCAATACTTTTAAAAGTATTTCATAGGTTGCAGGTAGGGAAGGAACCATAAATTTAGATGTTTCTCAAAGGAGACTTAACACAGTCTTAGGGGAGAGATACAGCCCTGGTCTTCACAACTCCATATGGTCTCCAACAATGGAAGTAAGTATGCTCTGAAGACTTAATTTATAGGAGACAATACCAATGAGGTCTTAGCCTTCAGATCTATTCACGAGTTTCCTGGATTAATCTGGTTGACAATAAAAGTTTGGGATATGGAGAGGGGAAGCAATGTATGTACGATATACATTATATATCTGACCTATGGGACGCAATTAATAGAATATAGAATAGAAAAGAACTGGAAGGGACCTTGGAAGTCTTCTAGTCCAGCCTCCTGGTCAAGCAGGAGCACCTATATTATTTCAGATAAGTGGCTGTCTAGTCTCTTCCTAAAAACCTCCAGTGATGGAGCGCCCACAATTTCTGAAGGCAAGCTGTTCCACTTGTTAATAGTTCTCACTGTTACGAAGTTTCTCCTTGATTCCAGGTTACTTCTCTCTTTGATTAGTCTCCAACCATTGTTTCTTGTCCTGCCCTCTGGTGCTTTGTAGAATAGCCTGGTTCCCTTACACCAGGGGTGTCATACTCACATTGTCACGTCATCATCATGTGACATAGCAGGACTTTCCCCCCCTTTGCTAAACTGGGGGTGGACGTGGCCAGCGCATGACCCATCTGGCCCCTGGCCTATGGGTTTGACATCCTGCCTTACACAAACCTTCTTGAAGGAGGAAGGGCTCATAGCTAAGAGACTGAATACAACCTTGAAATGCAGAAGGGTTCTGTTAAATAGTGGGCGCAAAGAAGGACTGGACACGCAGTAGAAGTAAACACTTTATTAGCTCCGTAATCGCAATGCTCAGGTTGGCCGCGGCAGCTCCTTTTATAGCTAGGAACTGTCCGCGGCTTCAGCCACTGACGTTCCTCTGAATTTCCCGCTCCAGTTCCTATTTCCTGATTGGTCCGTTCAAATCTGCCATTCAATACTCAACGGTTCAGTATCTTAATTTTTAAAAAGCTCAGACAAGAGAGTTGGGTAAGACTGCCTCTCATCCAAGATGCTGACAATCTGCTATCAATCAAGCTGTGGGCGATTTCAGGGCTAATATATAAAAGCTATAATAACCAAAGCTATATACATAGGAAACATATTTACACAATATATTGAATCCAATCATTGAATTAGTCCATTTTTTTCTGAGCTAGTTCAGTAGTTAAAAGCCATAAACTGTTCAAAAACCATAAACTAACAATGGTTAGACTACAAGAATACAAGAATTCTGTGAATTGTCCTTTCATTTCTCTTGGACTTACACAGGAGATAGCAGGTTGTTCCTGGTGTCATTAATCTGAGGGGCATATTGTTGAGCCTTTCCTCTTTAGCCAGATCAGCTGAGGTCAAAACGATTCTGACAAATATCTTAGATAATAGAGGCTGAAGTTTCTTCCTCATGGCTGAGTTAAAATGCTATTCACCAATCCTTGAACCAGCATAAAACTATACATTAGTATAAAATTTGCTGCCCCCATGGATAATCCCTAGCTTGCTGCAGGCACAATGCCAGCAGTTGGTCTGTCCTTATTTACAGTTCTCCATAATGTAGGATGGGGCTATGGAGCAAACCAATTGTGACAGATTGGCAGCTCAGCCAACTGTGAAAACTTACTCTGTTTGGGGGGTGTTTTGTATGGATATGTTCAAAAGGAGCCCAACTTGAGCTAATACCATTTGATAGTTGAACTCCTTTTAGGCATGAGATATTCTGGAAGAGTGCTGTTTTAGAAAAAGCACTAAGTCCATGTTCAAAAGCAGCCTAAACTATAGTTGACAAGCATGGGGAAAGTTTCACTATGAAATAACAGAAAGTTGGCCCTCCTTCTCCTCCTTCACTTTGTTTCTGCCAGTGGTCAGCTGGTCTTCAGTTTGACCCAGAAATTGGCTTGAAGACCCAATGGACACTGGTGAATTGCTGAAGAGCTCAGTCTGAAAGAACCAAACTCTTCTTCTCCTCTAGCAAAAAAGATCTGAAAGACATCAACCTAAAGAGGGGCTGGGTTGATTCAATGACCATTTGATTGCAGGACTGACCAAAATGATCAATGAAACATGTCAGAGTATACCTGTGGCAAATTTCTATGACTTGTTGTTTAAAGGGAAAGTGTATTTACTTGAAAGATCTGTACAGGTGTCCAGTTAATACAGAAGCATCCTGGGTGGCATCACGAGCAACAATAAAATCATAAAAACAGTTTTTAAAAAACCCGTAAAAGCAAAGAAAGGAAAACCCATCAACTCCTGGCTTTATGACTTTAACAGAATAACAGAATTGGAAGGGACCTTGGAGGTCTTCTAGTCTAACCCCTTACTCATGTAAGGTACCCTATACCATTTCAGACAAATGGATACCAAACTCTTCTTAAAATCCTCCAGTGAAGGAGCAGCCACAACCTTTGAAGGGAAGCAATTATTTGTTCTCACTGTTAGGAAATTCCTCCTTAGTTCTAGGTTGCTTCTCTCCTTGATTAGTTTACATCCATTGTTTCTTGTCTTGCTTTCTGGTGCTTCGGAAAATAGTTTGACCGCTTCTTTCTTGTGGCAGTCCTTCAAATATTTGGAAGACTGCTATCATGTCACGCCTAGTCCTTCTTTTCACTAGACTAGACAAACCCAATTTAAGCTGCCTCAAGTATGGTCTGCTGAGTTGTAGGGTTAGAATAAATAGTAAATACAGGCATTATAAGCAAACATCAATCATTATGACATGTGACCAGAAATAAAGTTTATATTTGACAGGAATCCAGGGAACTGCAGCAGGACGATCCATAATACTTCTCAAAGAGTCTCTCAAATAAAGATCCAGTGATCAGGCAAAGGGTAGCAGCATTTTTGCCCTCATCAAAGTAAACGGCAGCTATTGAGTTTCCCTGAAGAACTTGGGGCTGATCTTCTTGCTCCCTCACATGTACAGGCTACATACTATTCTTGGGGGGCAGGGGGAAGGTACATACATCTTCCTGCACCTAGGTAGAGTCCACCAGAAAGGCAATCTTTGCCCAAACTTTTCTGCTGTGCATCAGAAGTAGTTGTTGTGACAGATGTGCTGTCTTCTTTTTTTTTTTACTACCCGTCATTTCATTAAATGCAAATGCAACCTCTCCAGCTGTGTGCTATAGCAGGAGCACTTCCATCCCTCTGGTCACTAGGTGTTGCCCTTCAAAGTCATTTTATTTGTTTACATGTTCACTGGTGGAACAATGGAAAACCAAGTGTATGTAAATACAGATGTAGATCAGAGGTGGGTTTCAGCAGGTTCTGACCAGTTCTGGAGAACCGGTAGCGGAAATTTTGAGTAGTTCGGAGAACCGGTAAATACCACCTCTGACTGGGCCGCCCCCATCTATTCTCTGCCTCCCGAGTCCCAGCTGATCGGGAGGGAATGGGGATTTTGCAGGAACCTTCCCCTGGAGTGGGGAGGGAATGGAGATTTTACAGTATCCTTCCCCTGCTAGGCCCACCAAGCCATGCCCACCAAGCCACACCCACAGAACTGGTAGTAAACAAATTTGAAACCCACCACTGATGTAGACATCTCTGTGTTTATGTATATAAGTTCATTTATGTGTTGACTCTTATCTTCTCTTCCTCCAAATGACATGAAATTGAGAAGAGATCTGTCACTTTCCCCTCATGATCCACATCAGTGAAAAAAATGGTACTCAAACTGCGATGTTTTTAAACCAGTCCTGAAGGGATGAAGAAGTAGAGCAACCCACCACTAGTGGTTATGGTAAACATGGTCTGGATAGGCCAACAGTCTGGCTCAAGTGGAGGAAGGGCTGAAATCTGTGTTTTAATTCAGCTTCATTCCATTAGTTTTCTGTGCAAGAGAATGGCAGGGTAGAACAGCCCTTTAAACTCTCTTTTGGATAAGAATGGGAGCTGATCCCAGACCATTAAGTGGAGCTGCTTTTCCATCCCTGTAATAGTCTTATCATGTGCATCCAATTAACTCAATCCCACAGAATCCTTTGGGAAGAAACCTGACCTTATCTGCACAGCTGCAGCTCTTCTCTGTGCACTTCCACCCTAGGTTCACTTGTTGGGCATGAAGTTAGATTGCAATGGGACTGTGGAAACTGTCACTTATTGTCACTTGATTTGTATTTCACTGTTTTTCCCCAGAAACCGAAAGAAGCATATATAGTGCTCCCTTCTCTCATCCTTTCTCTGCCACCACAACATCCCTGTGTGGTAGATTGTGCCAGAGAGAATGGCTGATAACAGCTTCTATGGCTAATGTTTGGCCTAGAACCCAGGACTCAGCAGTGGTGGAGAAACAACTTAACCATTACACCACACTATTTTTGATGTGCTCATGCTGGCAGGGGAATTCTAGGAGTTGAAGTTCAAGGTTTCAACAAGGTTTGGAAAACACTGCTTAAACTGCGTGCATCCTTGTCGTGTTAGGAAATTGTGTTGCATCTGCCCTTAGATACAATTTGTGCAATTCAAGAGTGCTTTTGAGAAAACAGGCTATACAATCGGAGCTGGAAGGAAAAAAGAAAAATGGAAAAAGGCAGTGCATATTGACGCTGTGGTCATAACATTATCATAGGCTATTTTTTTAAAAAATTCTTATTTATATGCCGCCCTTCTCCGGAGACTCAAGGCGGCTTACAATGCGTTAAGCAATAGCCTTCATACTTTTGTATATTTTATACAAAGTCAGCTTATTGCCCCCACAAACCGGGTCCTCATTTTACCCACCTTAGAAAGGATGGAAAGCTGAGTCAACCTTGAGCCTGGTGAGATTCGAACTTACAGTAATTGCAGACAGCTGGATGTTTTAGTATTAGTATTTAGTATTAGTATGATTTTACATGCCTGGGTGGGAGGTAGGATTGGAGGTGCTTTTTGTCTTGCCCCGTAACCAAACCACTTATTATAGCTTAGTGTTATGTGTTAACCAAGTTATCAAGACTTGTTTAAATTGATTTAAATATATACATTTAATCTTATCTGTGATTACAGCCAATGAATGTACAAGCTATACAGTCATTACAAATTGATCTTGGTCAGAGAAAAGCTTCCTCAACCTCCTCCTTCTTTTCTGAACCTGGATTCAGTGAGTGCTTTTCCAAACTATATATTGCTTGACAGCTGGTACACTTACCTTTTTCCAGTTAATTTAAAGTTTTACTATTTTTCCCAGGTAGCTCAAAGTGATTCTGAACCGGAGAAAGAAAAGAAATAAAGTATACACTTGAAAACAAGAACAAATAGTATATCAAAAAGCTCCTCAGCACCCTGCA
>WNWU01000054.1:7518658-7588076 GCA_012654045.1 Ptyas mucosa
CTGCAGAAATAGCCTAGGAGAGTTTTGAGGCTCCCATTAGCTTTTCTGTAGATCTGATTTTAATGAGAATGCAAAATTGGCATTCTCATGAAAAATCATGGCTTAGGCCCAGGATATCTGTCGGACCATCTGCAACCAGCAACAGTTCCCCATCGCCCAGTGCATTCTCACAGGCAGGGCCTACTCAGGGTGCCGTTGGCTAGACAATGTCGGCTGGCGACCCCCAGAAGTAGAGCTTTCTTTGTGGGTGCTCCCACCCTTTGGAATCAACTCCCCCTGGGGCTCCGGTTGGCCCCTGACCTTCGCAACTTCCGCCGCGAATTAAAAACATGGCTGTTCAAATTGCCCAGCCTGGACTGATGGGGTTTGGATTATTTTAATGTGTTTAATATGTGTTTGATATGTATTTTAACATGTTTTATCTGGTTTGATTTTAATTGTTGTGAGCCGCCCTGAGTCCTATGGAGATAGGGGGGCATACAAATCAAATAAATAAATAAAAAAATAAAAAAAATAAAATTACAATGAAAAGGTTGTATATTGGACCATTCTATTTGGGCTCTAAATTCCAGGAGACCTTTAACTCTTTGCTGCCATTTAGTAGTTGCCTGAATTGCTGCAAGTTTATTTGTAGGCCCAGTTTATTGGTTGGGATACATCATTATGTGAACATAGCAATTGTGTCTTGTTAACTTAAGTTTAATAGAAGCGTACAAGTTGGGCTGAGAGTGCACCTTCTTATATTCACTTAGGATACAGGTGAATCTCTTGCGCCCCACCCCCCAATATTTGCTCCTTTCCTTTTCTAAGCATTTATCCTACAAGGTTAATTGCAAATAAACAAAAAAAGAGTGAGTGGATGGGTGGGATGGGGGGGAAAGTTATTATAGAGTTTTCTCTTGGATTAATTCCTGAGTGTTTTAAAATTATTATTATTTGTCATTCATTTGGCTTATATTACCTTGTCTGTCTCATTTCTCCAGGGCCTTAACTTCCTCCTATGTCTTGTGCGCTTACATACGCACAAGACACAATGTTGTCTGCCCCAATTCAACTGTCTAATGTGTGCTGCATGTCACCTTTTTCCAGATCATTTAGTTCCTGTGCTGGAGCAATAGGGAGAAGTTTACTTTGCCACTTGCAGCCTTGCCTTTTGTCCTGTCGGGCATCTCCCTGGTGACCTGGAATGGAAGGGATGAACAGGCACACCAAGAATGCAAGAACACCTGATTTACGGAAGAAAAGCTAAGAAGCCATCGTGAAAGAATTCTATCCACTGCAGTCTAGAAAATATAAGTTCTACTTATGCCTAAAACTGTGTTCAATTCTTGTACCTTTTCCCCACCTATAGAGTAGAAAGGGTTAGAAGCATTGGTGAAAGCCAATTTTTTTTACTACTGGTTCTGTAGGTGTGGCTTGGTGGGCATGGTGTGGCTTGGTGGGCGTGGCAGGGGAAGGATACTGCAAAATCTCCATTCCCACCCCACTCCAGGGGAAGGATATTGCAAAATCCCCATTCCCACCCCACTCTGGGGCCAGCCAGAGGTGGTATTTGCTGGTTCTCCGAACTACTCAAAATTTCCGCTACCGGTTTTCTGAACTGCTCAAATTTTCCACTAGTTGGGAACTTGGGTTACTGAAATGAATGCATGAAATTACAGCTCAGTGCAAAAGTGTCTTGTTTGCTGGCAGATGTCCCTGCTTCCACTGCTTGCTGCTTTCCAGTTAAGACAAGAACTCCAATGACATGTCACACTTATCTAAAAGGGAACATATTTGAAAGCCAAGGATCTGTTAGGGGAGGAGGGGAAATCTCAACTCATTGCAGCTGTAAGCAAAGGAGCATATTACCCGACATTGCCCAAAGAATGTTTCTGTTCCTTATCAGGAAAGGGGGAATGTTATGCAACCGTATGCTTTCAGAATATTTTAATATTTGAGAAGAATAACATTTGATCTGAGTTTCCAAAATATTTCCTTGGGACAAGTCAGGAAAAAACAGATGTTGTGTCTTAAGGTGGAGCTTTCATGCACGTACAAAAGTCCACACATGATGCTACAATCTTCTCCAACCTCCAAATGTACTAGATTTTGTCTCCCATATAGCCCTAGCCAGCTAAGTGGAGATCATGGAAGCTAAAATCTAAGCCATTTGAAAAGGTGAGGAAGGCTAAGAAGCAATATTTGTGCAAGGCTTTCACAAAACCAAATCTCCCCTTTTAGACTGGAGGAATGGTTAAAATTCTGATTCCCACCCCAGTTTTGTAGGATGCTGGCAACTATCAATGATAAAATTATTGTTGTGTTATAAAGCATTTTATATTGGATAATTTCCTATCTCTTTCAATCCTCTTTCCCTCCATTTTGCCTGTGAGATTCCCAGGAGGTCACTGTGGAAAACTGAAGTAGTGGAGTAGATGGGTTTTTAGTCTGATTTAGTCAAGTTTACTTTTAATTCTCTATCCATAGGATATCATGATTTGCTCCATATAGGAGTCAAAATACTGTGAAGCCCTGTAGTAAAAGAGGACCCAGAGACTAGAACGGTATAATGCCATCTGTAGTTTTTGCTGTGTCTTCTTTCTTCCTGGCCATTGAGCATTATTTCATGAGTGAATAAGGCTACTTATGAACCTTTTCCCTCAAAAGTGAGTGTATGAAACTCTACTTCCTGTTCTGGTTCCAAGCTAGGGGATGACAATCTTCTCTTTCAGAGATTGTTGACCTACAGCTCTCCTTCCCTTCCTCCTAGGACAAGAAGACTTCGATTCCTCCCCTTCAGCATCCTTTGGGTAACATAAATCATACAGTCATCATGCCCCAGCTGTTTTCTGCCTCACAACAGCCAACAACAACCCGCATACAGTATGTGTGTTCAGGTTCACAGAGCACACTAAGCCTTCTTTGCTTTAACCAGGACCAACTGGATAGTTTCCTGCATCGTGATAAGCCATAAATCAGTATTTCCAAATTGGATGCTCACATGGATGGATTTCAGTTGCTCAAAATCCTCCACTAGCATAGCTGTTGTGGAAAGGCAGGAATTGACATTCATGTATCTGAAGAGTGCTCAGAATGGAGAAGGCTGTCAAAAACCATGGGTTGTAATTCACAATTGCTTATGTTCATGCACTGGGCTAAGAGAGACCAAACTATATGAACCATGTTTTGTCTTAGAACAATATGGGAATTCAAATGTTGGGTTATAGAATAATATGCTGTTGTGTGAAAGGCATCAAAATGATGTATGATTGGAGCTATCAACCTCCTCAGGGAGGAGGGATCTATTTGATGGAACCACCCCATGCATCTAATACCGGTAGATCTTCTTGGATTCAAGAAGGTACTTGAGGAGATGTTGGCGCACAGTTTTGCCAAAGCTTTCAGACTTACACGATTGATGTCAGTCTTAATCAGACAGGAAATACAACCAGATGAGCTAATTTTACTTTATTGGAAAAGCTACATTAACAGAATTTGGAAGTCTGAAAGCTCATGTCTCACCCCCACCCCACCCCGCCCCCATCTCCTTTACAGTCCAAGAAAGAGACTCTTCTGAACCTCTTCCTCCACCCATTTCCTACTGTGGGCTGAACTGCCTTTTATTTTACAGTTCCTTTGGTTGCATCTCTTTACCGTGTCTCCCAGTTATTTCTGCATACAACATCTCAATACTTAAGGGAACAGGAGAAGTTATTGCGTGCTATTTTGAAACCTGGAGGCTGTGAGAGCCTGGATATGGAACAACAGACTCAGTCCTTCCTAGATAGAGTGGCTATGGATCTGGAAATCATTTGAAGTCCATGACATTTCATCTTTGATCCTGTACAGGATTAAATCCTGCCACGTTGAACTGGTTTATATTGTTTTTTTTTTAATTATTTGATTTATATGCCCTTCTCTGGAGACTCAGGGCGGCTTACAATGCGTTAAGCAATAGCCTTCATACTTTTGTATATTTATACAAAGTCAGCTTATTGTCCCCACAATCTGGGTCCTCATTTTACCTACCTTAGAAAGGATGAAAGGCTGAGTCAACCTTGAGCCTGGTGGGATTTGAACTTGCAGTAATTGCAGGCAGCTGGAACTTAAGTGCTACTTTTGACAGCACTTAGTCCACTACGCCACCAGGCTCTTGTGATGTCTCCTGGGACTCTTGAGGTGAGAGACGCCTTTTTCATCTGGGTGATTCACAGCTATGAGCACTGAACTGGTTGGCTTCCAAATACAATGCAAGATGATGTCATTTTTTAAGCCCTTTAGTACTGCCTGCTCCTAGCAGTATCTGTCATCTAAAAAGATCTGGAAGGCAGGGTTCCCTTGGATCCTTACTCCAAAGGCATGATACTATCAGGGACCAAGAAGACAGGTCTTCCCAGTTGCTGTCATCCTTTCTTTTTGAACAGCCTTCCTGCCAAGATCAGATCAGCACCTATCCACATAAGGTTTGGGGATTCCATCAAGACTTGGGTGTTTCAAAAAGTCTTTAGAATTGATATGATTGGTTTTTCACCACAGATGGGGATTTTTAATATGACATGACGTGAGAAATTATTACTGTTCCCATATTTACAAGTTCAAGCCTTTTGCTATAAATTAGGAACACAAGCCGTTTAAGAGTCAGCCAAGATGGAAGTAGCTCATTAAGTCTTCCTGCCTAAAGAAATTAATACATGCAGGAATGGATGTGTAGATTTGTGTACCGGAGGAGAATGGTGTAAGTGTCCTGACCACCTTTACCTGTGCTGTCAATCCACATCATCTGAAAATCTTTGGGACAAGAAGGGATTGGCAAAAGAATGGATCAAACATTTGATGGGGAATAGGATCTCCTTTGTAAAGACCCTTGATATATTTTTTTAAATTGTCCAGGCAGGTATTTCTTTCACAATAATGGATCCTTTTTAGTTTTCCTGCCAGAGGGCAGAACCAGAAATTACAAGAAAGATACAGCTGCTGATCTCTGTCCTTTACCCTCTTGGGAGGAGGGATATTTTGAATGGAAAATCTCAGGGGGGGAGACGAATTGTTTTTCTGCATCTGCAATTTCTCCACTCTTCCTTTTGCTGCAGCTACAGCTGATAGAGGGGGGAGTTAAATTTAATTTTGTTTTTGAAAAGGCTAAGGAATTGTAGCATGCATGTTTGTAACATGTAATTTGTCTTGGAATCTCATAATTCAATTATATTTTATTGGTCTTTTATTTTTTTATGTTAGAGTTTTGGGCCGGGAAGGGATAATAAGTACGCAAACTCCTAAAGCTTTCCTTCTGAACAGCTGGAGGTACTGGCCGCATATTTTCAGATATATTTGTGTCTCTGTAAGAACTCTGAAAACATCCACGTTAGGGCTGGGGAAGCAAAAGTTTACAGTTTTTATAGTGTGTCCCTATCAGAATGTACACAAGCACACACACACACACACTTCTATTCAGTTATCAAATGAACTTTCAACCATGAAAAATGAGAGAAAATAGGATCTGTTTGAGGTGGATACATCGGAATATTGGATTTTTTTCAGTGGTTAAAAATCAGAATGAAACTGCAGTCTACCTGTGTACCTGAATGATGATATTTGATGAAGCTGAAAGGATATCTTATCTTTTGAATTTTAGAAAGTTTCATTATTCTAAAGTTTCATTATTCTAAAAAAAGCAGCTTCTGACCTGGTTATTCTACACATTGGCTGGGTTTGCACAAATACACTAGGTTAGACTAAAACAAGGTTGGAAAACCTGTGGTTCATCACTTTGTGGGAATCAAACCATCATGTTTATTTATTTATTTATTTATTTGATTTTTATACCGCCCTTCTCCAGCAGGACTCAGGATGGTGAACAGCCAAGGTAAAAACATAGCATACAAAATTTAAAACAGTTTAAAAGATATTAAATAATTTCCATGTTATGGTACTATGATTTCTTTTAGGGCTGCAAAAAAATAGAGGCCACCTCATACAGCATACTGCTGTCAGGGATATCCCCAGAGAGAGAGTTTTTTTTAAAAAAAAGCCAAGATGGCTGCTGTGACAGTATGATCAATGTTCCCCTTTTTTCCATGTATTATGTGCTTTAATCATGGAATCATGGGTATCACCAGTGTGATATTTCTGACCCTACTTGTGGACATCCTTGAATCTAGTGATAGTGTGAATTGCAGCCCAGATCTGTTGGGACCATACTTTATAATATGAACAAAGGGTTTCAAAGTTTTGTATGCTTCTTGAACTCGGTCATTAAATATGCGGCTATTTAAACCACTGCTATATATCACCATTTTTTACTGAGAATTTTTTTTAAAAAGATGTTTCTCCAGGTGAGTACATAGATACTGCACCTCTATAACTGTCTGGTTTGGTTCTGCAATGCAACAAGACAGACATAGACTTCAGAGGATAATTAGAACTTCAAAAAAAACAATTGCTACCAACCTGCCTTCCATTGAGGACCTGTATACTGCACGAGCCAAAAAGAGGGCTGTGAAAATATTTACAGACCCCTCACATCCTGGACATAAATTGTTTCAACTCCTATCCTCAAAACGACACTATAGAGCACTGCACACCAGAACAACTAGACACAAGAACAGTTTTTCCCCGAATGCCATCACTCTGCTCAACAAATAATTCCCTCAACACTGTCAAACTATTCACTAAGTCTGCATTACTATTACTATTAGTCTTCTCATCGTTCCTATCACCCGTCTCCTCCCACTTATGACTGCATGACTGTAACTTTGTTGCTTGTATCCTTACGATTTATACTGATTGTTTCCTAGTATGATTTGATTGCTTATTTGTACCCTGTGACTATCATTAAGTATTGTACCTTATAATTCTTGATTATCTTGTCTTTTTATGTACACTGAGAGCATATGCACCAAAGACAAATTCCTTGCGTGTCCAATCACACTTGGCCAATAAAGAATTCTATTCTATTCTACTATAATTCTTCTAAATATGAGAAATCTTGCTTCTGAACAAATATTCCCACAGTTGACCTCTCATGGATTTAGACATGTGAAATGATGAGGGAAATTTAATCTGGATGATATCTATCAGCAAGATTTTAATTGTCCCTTTTCTTTCACTTAAATTTGCCATAAAACTCTTGTTCTGTGGGCAGCAGATACAATCCAAGAGCACCAAGGAATACATGCAATGTTCAGTATTGCTGAGATACTTTAACAATCATATATCTAGAAAGGAAAAGAAAAACGAGGCAAACTGGAGTGCCATCACTAAGGGTTTTTTTTTTGTTTAAAGTGGATGAAATTAACTCATTACTTTTTATGTCAAAGGGTTGTTATTTGTCCCAGATACAAAAACAGTTCAGTCATAGAAGTAAGAACACTTAAGTAGGAAAGAAAACTGATCCTAAGACAAAATTAGCAAAAGCTGGGGTTTTTTTTTCTTGTTTAATGTGAGTAGGCCACAAGGCTCCCACCCACCTTGCGTGTAAAATTGGATTCCTCGCCTTGAGTCTGCCCTGGGTAATTTGAGAGAAGGGGGAAGGGGGAGGATTGGAAAGATAAATATTCTAATTAATTCAGACTTCCACCCAAAAGCACAGTGTTGTGAGAACATGATGCCAAAGATCATTCAATCATCCATTGGCTATGCCACCTGCCAAGACCTCTAAATGAAACATGAAAGACATTGCTGGACTTGTCACTTATGGGGTCCTGCGTTCCCTGACCCTGTGCACTCTTATGCATCCTCTAGAGGAGGGGTGGGGAATTATGGCCCTTTTATCAGTGGTGGGTTTCAAAAATTTTTACTACTGTGGGTGTGGCTTGGTGGGCATGGCTTGGTGGGTGTGGCAGGGGAAGGATACTGTAAAATCTCCATTCCCACCCCACTCCAGGGGAAGGTTACTGCAAAATCCCCATTTCTTCCAGATCAGCTAGGACTCAGGAGGCAGAGAATAGATGGGGGTGGGGCCAGTTCTTCGAGCTACTCAAAATTTCTGCTACCGGTTCTCCAGAACTGGTTAGAACTTGCTGAATACCACCTCTGCCTTTTATGATTTGTGGACTATGCTGACTTTTATGACTTGTGGACCATGCTGGCTCAGGAATTCTGGGAGTTGAAGTTCCCAAGTCATAAAGGGGCCATAGTTCCTCACCTCTGCTCTAGAGGTAAAACTTTATAGTGTGTGTTACAACAATATAAACCACAAGCCCATCAGTCTCCCTTGGATAGCTTGATAAGCGAGGAAATGTAAGGAGCTTGATTAGAAATAGCTCGATTAGAAATAATGATGTGGGGATATAAACAAGAATTGCACTAAAAGCTATAGTTTGCTGAACTAGAGTTAGGTGGCTTCATATAACCCTCTGTAGCATAAACTGGAGTTTATAAACCATAATGGCTGAGTCAAGTAATATTTCCACCGAAACCAAGCAAATTGCAAGATGGTTTAGAATAAGAATTCTCAAACCGAGACTTAGGAGCCCTGAGGAGGCCATGATAACTTAAGAAACAGCTCACATTTTTTTAAAAAAATCAGGCTTGTACAGGCAAAGGGAAAGGCCTGTGAAAATCTGCATTAGTTTTGCTCCTCATTTTACCCAACCAGGCCTCACTGGGCAGTTGTAGTAGTGCCCCAAGTTAGAGACACATTACAACACAGAAATTAAATTTTACACTCATTTCCTGCTCAACCCTCACACCAATTAAATCCTTCATTGATTCCTGGCTGAGGTGGTGGTGGTTGCCATGTAAATTCCTGCATCATTATCGGAGGTCATCTGTTACTTTGCAAAGTTGGAAAATCATTGGCTCAAGGTATTATGTTGACCCAGTCTTTATGAAAGGGTTGTGTTATTATTTCTTACACAATAAATCAGCCTTCCTTGGTCCATTGCCTTCAGATGCATCAGTTCTGGCTGGGAAGCTGCAATCTAGAGATATATGAATGATAGCAGGTTGGGGAAAACAGGTATAAGTTGCTCATGGCAGCCAGCTAAGGAGGAACAGAAGATTTTCTAGAGAAGCAAATACGAGGTCTACCTGGAGAGCAACAATCTCTCAATTGACCAAGGTGGCTTGTAGGAACCAAGCTTGTCTGGATCTTTCTGGTCTCAGGTTGCCCCTCAAAGCAGCCTTAGCTTTGCTGCTTGCTTGTTAGCACTGGGGGGGGGAGGAAGTGAGGTAATGCCATTTCAAAAGCATGTGAGAACTGCAGCTGTGAAAACAGTGATGCTGCATGCAAGCTGGCCAGGGAGTAGAGGTGCTGGAAGGCAGGGTTTAGCCTGACTGACCCTTTCAGAGACCCAGGGCCTCTGCCAGCCATATTCCCTGAGAAGGCCAAAACTCAGAGTGTCTCCATTATCTGTCTTGCACCCTCCTGGTCTCTCGCAGGAATGGCAATGCCCCCTCTCCCCTTCCTATTGTTCTACAGAGCGTGGCATGCCATTATTGCTGATTCGCCATACCCTGGAGGGAGACCGTCACACGTTGTGATCCAACCCCATCAGTCTCAGCTGCTAGAAAAGATAAGTGGTGGTTGAAAGTGTTAGCCTAAAACCAGGGAATCCCAGATTCTAGTCCCAGCTCACAGCACAAATGCCAGCTTGGTAGTTTTGGTCAGTGACTGTCTCTCGCAGCCTAGCCACACTCACAGGGTTGTTGTCAGGACAAATGGGAAGAAGCAGGGCCTAGTTGAGCTTCTTTATTTATGGGATGTAAATAAATAGACAAGGTCAGGGAGGGAAGCTGGCTGTGATGCATTCACCTTGCCCAGATTAAACTCACAAGCAGCCCATGCAAAGGGAACAGCTGTTGTCTGGACTGCAGCAAATTAGGTGGGACTCATGAAAAATGTTGCCTTATATAAGTTCAGAGCTTAGCCTAACTGACCCTTTCAGAGAGCCAGGGCCTCTGCTAGCCATATTCCCAAATTATGTTTGAAGTTCAAACATAATTGGTAATAATCTAACCCATTAATAAACACCGCCTAGAGCCCCATTTTGAGGGAGATGGGTGGTTTAGAAATATGAAATATAAATAAAAATGCATCCAGACACACTATATTAGAAATACATGGAATAAGAGGCCAAGGCAAAATTTCCAAGTAAAGGCAATATAAGGCAACCTTTTTGTGTCAAGAAGTCCTTGCCTACAATCCAAAGAGACCTAAACTGGGATCTTGTTTACATCATCTCATCTGCCATTTGGCTGACATTTTATTCCGTTTCATTTTACTTTTTAAAATCCTACCTTCCTTTACAAAATGAGCTTAAAGCAATTTAGAAAGCAGATTTTAAATAATAGCAAACCGCTTGGGGAATCCAAGCTGAGCAGGAGGAAACTGTGGGCACATAGCCTGTTTCACGCTTAAGGGCGGAGCTTTTTTCAAGTGCTGAGATGATCCCTAGGAGATCCCTGGCAGTAAACTTGCTCTCCCTGCTGCCGATCCTTATCCTGTCTAGGCCGTCTCTGTTTCCCTCCAACATACAACTTTCATATCTGGCCTGCAAAGATCCAGATGACCATTTGATGACACAGAGGCAGACGTTTTCTATCTCTTGGTTGCCATCTAGCTTAGATATGATAGCCTTGGCCTTCAAGATGAAGAGATTTAATATACCGTGAGGCTGTCTTTGGACAGTGACAGAATATTCAGGGGTGGGGGAGTGTGAGAGAGAAAAACACAAGTAAAACACAAGTTCAGCCAAGGAGCTGTGTCACTCATGGGCTTAAGGAGTGAGATTAAATCAATGTCACCAGGTGCCACGAGTAAGTGCCAGTGGGGATTTACTCTGGAATTCTACTTTCTCATGTCTCTTATAAACCAGGATCATTAATCAGGTCAAGTTTCACCTTCAAAATCCTAGTTTGTGTAGCAACAACAAAGAAGATCCTTAATTTGAATATTATGGTATGTTTTCTGTCTCTGTTTAATTTAGTTATTCCTATTGACAAGAAAAACCAAAATTCAAAATTTGGCCCAACCAAAATGTTGAGCCAAAATTCACTAGAATCCTGGTTCTGTCTGGCTATGGCTACTACATCATCTGGTGAGGTTATAAAATCAGAAATAAGAATAGGGCCCCAGATAGTGTAGGTGCAGAAAGTAAGTGCAAATCTACATCCCCAAGCTTCAGATATTTAACTCATAGAGACTAAGTTCAGCTGATCCTCTTCACCATTTAGCAACATTACAGGCATCTACTGTATGAAAAATTCCAGCATATAATAACAGCAGCAAGAATTACTTTTGCCCAATATTGGAAAGAGAATAATCTACCGCCCGAAGACCATATTATCAGAAAGATACTAGAATGTGCCGAATTGGACAAGTTAACACTAGAGATAAATGACAGAGAGGAATCAGAATATTATAGTGCATGGGACCCGTGGTATGAATGGTTAAGGAATAGGAAATCTAAGTAAAACTCGCAAATGTGAGAGCTGGATAGGAAATTAAGATGAACAAGTAGAAATTGTGCATTGCTAGAAGGATGATTATGTGTATAAAATAATATATAGTCAATACTGTTCTAGCATAATTGAAACAAAAATTAACTCCATGTAAATAATAATGTAAATATGCAATGTAAATATGATTTATATGTATAACGACACCTCAAGGCTGGAAATGCTGAACCGATTTGTATGAAAGATTTTATTTTATGTGTTTTGTTTGTCTGTTTGTGTGTTTTTTGTTTTCTTCGTGTAATAATAAAAGCTTTAATAAACAAATTTTTAAAAAAAAGAAAAAAAGAAAAATTCCAGCACTGGTTCTCGTGGCTGTTTTATGAGCAAGGCAGGCTCTAATCCTATCCCTTACTGAGACCCTGGTAGCTAAATGAAGTGATGGAGTCTAGAGACAGTGGAAAATAATGCAATATTATTCCTGAGGGAATGGGAAAGTGTGTAATAGCACTCAGTTCCCTGTAAGGAGCAGCCAATGACAAATTGAGGTAGGGAAATGATTCCAAATGATGTCACAGCACACCTTTTCTTTTCCACTATATTTTACCCAGTCTGCAGTTCCCAGATTTTTCCCGGCGCCCAGTGGTTTTGATTAAGTCTGTTCTTCATGCTAAGAGACTTATCTGGATTTGCTTAGCCTGCTTGATTGTTTATTTATTTACTCATTTATTTTGCTGCAGTCACAAGACTCAGCAGTATACCACATAATTCAATACAAAACAATACAAAACAACCGGAGTAAAATGATAAAAGGTCCATGGAGCAGCAATAAATAGGAAGAGCAGTGATAATTCATATTCATAGCAAAACAACTGGAGCAATACATAAAAAACAATTGCGTAATGACACTATCACATTAAACTTGAAGAGCTCTATCTTTAATTTCCTTCCTTCTGGAAGGCAGGAATTTTGGGGGCAACACGCGCCTCTAAGGGAAAGCTGTTCCAAAGCATGGGGGCCATGTTGGAGAAACCCCTGTTCCTGTTTTCCTGGAAGTGGTGGACTGCCAATCATTCTTCCCAGGATGTGCATGTCAGACAGGTTTCTTCGGACTGGAATAGATGATCTAACAGGCTCTTTGATGCCAAGCCAGATAGAGATTTACAAGCGATCCATCCCAGTGGTGGAATTCAATTTTTTTTTACTACTGGTTCTGTGGGCGTGACTCGATGGGCGTGGCAGGGGAAGGATACTGCAAAATCTCCATTTCCACCCCACTCCAGGGGAAGGATACTGCAAAATCTCCATTCCCACCCCACTCCAGGGGAAGGATACTGCAAAATCTCTATTCCCACCCCACTCTGGGGCCAGCCAGAGGTGGTATTTGCTGATTCTCTGAACTACTCAAAATTTCCGCTATCGGTTCTCCAGAACCTGCTGGATTTCACCCCTGATCCATCCCTATATTAGACGAATTTCTTGGTCTGATTCAAGCTGAGTTTTCCAAAGAACACAGGACAATTTTTTGAAGCAGAAGTGAAGGCAAAACAGTCACAGTAATCGAAGGTGGCCATGAGTTTCAGTTTAAAAGCAGTTACTTTTATAGAGTAGTCTTTCTATTATTCTTACAAAGCACAGGAACCTGGTTGGGATTACTGGAAAGCATACCGGGTCCGGTAGAGAGGAAATGCTGCCTGGCTCATTGTGTGGTTTTGCAATCTTTTACCTTTTGTGAATCAAGTTGGTGACCTTGGGGTGAAGGGTTTGCACAATGAAGTCTATTATTTCTCATCTATCGTGAGGAATTTGTAATACCTAGAGGGGATTTTCTTAATATTAAATTAATTTTGCCAATTTCATCCACGTAAAACCATGCTTTGCCGGTTTCATCCTAGGTGTCAAAAGTCCTTTGTTTTAATTGTCCTAGAGTTCATTGGAAGGTCAGGTAAGAAACAGACTTAAAATGATAGGGAGAAGTGTGGCTTTCTACACTTATGACTTTCGAAGTAACAGTAACAGAGTTGGAAGGGACCTTGGAGGTCATCTAGTCCAACCCCCCTGCTCACACAGGAGACCTATATGAGGGATTCGAACCAGGGGTGGGTTCTACTTACCTTTACTACTGGTTTGCAACGGGGCCACGCGCGCAAAGCATTTTGATGACGTAAGGGTCTGTGGGCAGAGCCTTCCGCCAGTTTTACTACCGGTTCTATAGAACCAGTGCAAACCAGGAGAAACCCACCACTGATTCAAACCCACCGACCTTTCTGATCGGCAAGCTCAGCGTCTTAGCCACTGAGCCACTTAGGGAGCTGCCTTATATGGCTTGTGTTTGAACCCAGGCATTTGTGCTTAGTGCAATGTGCAAATCCCATCCAATATTGGCTACTTGAACAAGACATGGTTAAACAAATTATGGTTTAGCAAACCTGGCCAATATGTGTACACATGGAAGAAGAGAGCCTATCCTAGATTCACTCAACTATATTGTCCCAATTGCTATCGAGAAAGAGCCAGTTACAGAAATCCACATTCTATTTCAGGAAAAAGGCAGGAATTCTAATAGCAGCACCTTTTAAAAAAAAGATAGGAAGGATGCACATTCACTGACCCAGTGGTGAAATCCAGCAGTTCTGGAGAACTGGTAGTGGGAGTTTTAAGCAGTTTGGAGAACCAGCAAATGTCACCTCTGGCTGTCCCCAGAGTGGGGTGGAAATGGGGATTTTGCAGTATCCTTCCCCTGGAGTGGGGTGGGAATGGAAATTTTGCAGTATCCTTCCCCTACCATGCCCACCAAGCCACACCACGCCCACCAAACCATGCCCACAGAACTGGTAGTAAAAAAATTTGGATTTCACCACTGCACTGACCTCACAGGCAAATGAAGATACATGTGTGACGATGTCATAAGGTAAATGCTATTGCTTGCATCGTCTTTATCCAAGCAAGCAATTTGCATGAAAACCAATATAGGTAGTCCTCAACTTACGACCACAATCGAGCCCAAAATTTATGTTGCTAAGTAAGAAATTTGTTAAGTGAGTTTTGCCCCATTTTACGACATTTCTTGCCACATTCGTTAAGTGAATCGCTGCATTAGTGACATGGTTGTTTAGTGAATCTGGTTTCCCCATTGACTTTGCTTTGTCAGGAAATCGCAAAAGTGGATCACATGACCCCAGGACGCTGTAACCGTCATAAATGTTGAGTCAGTTGTCAAGCAGTCAAATGTAAATCACATGACCATGGGGATGCTGCAATGGTCATAAATGTGAAAAATGGTCATAAGTCACTTTTTTCAGGGCTGTTGTAACTTCAAATGGTCACTAAGCGAACTGTTGTTAAGTTCGGAACTACCTGCAATCATTTTGGCATTGTTCCAGCTTGCTCTAAGTTGGACTATTGGTCTGTTCAGAGAAGGCAAAGAGTTTAATTAATCCCTATCAGATGTACTTTGGCAAATTCTTCTTTGAGTCAAGTCCTACTCCTGATGATTATATAGACCCCTTCATATTATTTCCCAGAAAACAGCATGGAAGTGACTTGCTGTTTTTCAGTTTTTCAATGTATGCTATATAGTCCATAGATTTCCTAGACCTAGTGGTCTCCTATCTTAGTTTTAACCAAAATACAGCTGTATTTAGCTCCTTGAGATCAGTCAGTGTTAACTAGGCATTGTTATTTGCTATGAGAAGAGCTTTCTTTTTATCTTCATGTGTGTGTGATGTGTGTTTGCATGTGTATGAATATGTATAATGAAATTTATAATATATGGAAGATTTATAAATAAAGTTTACTAGCAAGGTATGCTGTAAATGTGATCCAGCAGTCAGAGTGGAGGGGAAATTTTGTTTAAATCCCGATCATCTTGCACATCAAACGGTGGAATCAATTCCCAAAATAATATTAAAGCATGCATTTGGCAACTCAAATATTCAAAAAACATGCTTTGCAATCCAAATTAACTGCCATCTTACATAACTGTACTAGCTAAGAATATTTAATATTTAATGTTTTAGAATTAGAATGATTTGTTTTCAAAGCTAACAAGAGGGAAGGGGGAGGGCGAGGCAGAAATGCAAACCTTGGGACAAAAACTTTTAAAAAATGTTTTCCAGTATATTATATTCCAGTATTAATATTCCAGTATATTAATGATAGGAGTTTTTCCTTAATAATGGGTAAAATATTATAGACAGAATACAAATCAGAAGAGTTGCTAATGGGAAATTCTGGGAGCTGCTGTCCCAAAACATCTGGTGGTTACGAGACTGGGGATGACTCTTGAGGCATCTATTTGGTATCTAAGTTCAGCCCAGGGGTGAAATTCAGCAGGTTCTGACAGTTTCTGGAGAACCGGTAGCGGAAATTTTGAGTAGTTTGAAGAACCGGCGAATACCACCTCTGGCTGGCCCCAGAGTGGGGTGGGAATGGAGATTTTGCAATATCCTTCCCCTGTCACGCCCACCAAGCCACGCCCACCAAGCCACACCATGCCCACAGAACCAGTAGTAAAAAAATTGGATTTCACCACTGATTCAGCCCAATATATAAAGTATGCAGTGAGGACTGTTGATTGGCTCTTGAGATTCTGCTCACAGTCAGGTTAGCAGACAGTAGTGGGCTGGATGCAGGGGTGAAATCTAATATTTGTTACTACCGGTTCTGTGGGCGTGGCTTGGTGGGGGGAGTAATGTGACTGGGTGGGTGTGGCCAACTTTTTTTTTTTTTACTTTTAAAAGCATTTTTTCTACAGCCTTAAGAGGTTGCAGAAAAAAAATGCTTTTAGAAGCCTCTGACAATCAGGCAACTCAGCTGGGATCGCCAGAAGCTTTTAAAGATATTTTTTTTCCTACAACCTCTTTGGCTGAGGAAGCCTCTGACGATCCCAGCTGAGCTGTGTGATCATCAGAGGCTGTTTTTTTTACTTTTAAAAGCATTTTTTTCAGCCGAAGAGGTTGTAGAAAAAATGCTTTTTAAAGTAAAAAAAACCAGCCTCTAATAATCACACGGCTCAGCTGGGCATGGGGGGTGGGGCGCGCAGGGATTTTTGCTACTGGTTCTCCGAACCATCCACCGCCATTGCTACCGGATCGGGCGATCCGGTCCGAACCGGGAGCATTTCACCCCTGGCTGGATGGGCAGTTAAGCTGACCTGGTACAAGTTAGTTGCATTTCCTTTATTTATTTGTTGCAATCATGATCTTATAAGAGGTTCCTCTACATTGAGAATAATGGTTGACTTAATGCAGAATTGAAAAATTCAAGAAACCATTCCCATCAAAAGTAGAGTGGAAAGAAATAAGACTAGAGCAGTATATCATGCAGAGATGCTGCAAGGAGCCTCCTCTCGAAGGCATAAGCCCTTGGGCTCACCAGAGACTTTAATCTCTGGAGCAATTATTACTGTTCTCTTGTAGCATTTGGTATGGAAATAATGACCTCATGATTTCACCATATGGCATTATTTTTGGGGAGAGAACTCCAGGTCTCCATTAGCAGAATAGACAAATGGGCCCCCAACCATGTGGGGGAGGCTTACCACATTGCCATCTGAAGAGCATTTCCGGTAGACCTATTAAAGCTGAAGTCTAAAATTACCTAATTGCAGTAGTTGCGCTTTTGCCCTAGGGGCTGAAATTCAGTGGAAGCCTTCAGTATCCATTCAAAGCTTTGAAATCTAACTTTGATTGCTAAAAATTATCATATCGAATTTAAAGATACCGATTTTCTAATGCTTGGAGTAAATAATCCCTTCCTATTCAGTTTAGCTCTCCTCTAACTTATTTTTTCCGAAGGTTCTTCGAGCCTCCTGTGTTGCTGTTCGGTCCAGTTAAAACAAAGGCCACCCATCACTATATCCAGGACACACCCCTCCCACCATCACTTGGTATAGAGGTTCAGAGTCAACAGTGGAAATATCCCAGCCTGGTGATGAAATAAATGCACATCTGGATTTGATTACTGGAAAAGCTGCTTGGGGGCAGCGAGAATGCCAGTCTCCTTTTAATTCCTTCTACAGCTATTGTCTTCTTCCAGGCTGAAGATCTTGATGATAAAATCTCCATCTTCTGAGCCAGCTGTCTTTTCTTGTGCAAACTATTCTTAAGGTTTGTGGGATCTCTGTATCTTAATCCCAGGACTTTCCCAAGGAGCTACATTTTGGAGATAGAAGAAAGATTCCTCAGTTCCTTGTTCTTCCTAGCCAAAAGACTTTATGCTCTTCATTTCCTGAACTGGTGAGCCTCCTTATAAAATAGATCCAATCTGCTTCTGGCTCTCCCTTTTTTGGTACTGCTGAAAATGGAAGAACCAGGCTAGTATGTGGACTACTCCTATTTAGTTATTAAATTTATGTCACCCATCTTATGTTGACGCAATTATGTGTGGTTTAAGAATGATTAAAAACATAATATATAAAAAAGTTAGCAAGTATTAAATAGAAAGTAAAAACCAAGAGGATGGGCGGCAAGGAGTGGGATCTTCTCTCTGCCCCATCAGGCACTCCCACCATAGAACATTCTCATTGGGCCCCAGGCCAGCCAGGAGAACCTGGTTTTAAGCCTTTCTCACCAGTAGCAGAATATTCTAAAGGGTAGTGTAGGAGATGAGAAGGCTGAGCTTGAGGGAAAGATCAAATGTGTCATCAGTCTTAAGTCCCTTTGAGCCCACAAGAGACCTAAGTCCAGCCCACCTTGAATCCCATTGATTCTTATCTACCACCAATTTGCTTTGACCATTAGTAGTTCAGATTCTTGTAGAGAGCTTAAGCTTGCAATAAGCCTGTATATTCATTTGAACTGCCTGGACCCCTGATTTCTTGCGCTTGACAGGCAGGGGCCATAGTGGAAAAGTCTCTTCTCCTGGATCCTACCAGCTGAAATTTCTTGACAGTTGGGGTTCATAGCAAGCCTTTTTTGCTGGAATGGGTAGAATAGGACAATCCCATTAATAAGCAATTTCTGAAGGTGGTTAGCCTAAATTTGCCCATCATTCCAAGATGTAGTACAGTGTTTCTCAATTTTGGCAACTTTGAGATGTGTGGACATTAATTCTCAGAACTCCACAGCTACCCTCCTGGCTGTGGAATTGTGGGAGTTGAAGTCCACAAGGTTGAGAAAAATTGACCTAGCAGGCAGGGGTGGGTTCTACCTACCTTTACTACCAGTTCGCAGTGGGACTGTGCGTGTGCGCTTCTGTGCACGTGCAGAAGTGTTTTGATGATGTCGGGGTCGGTGGGTGGGGCCTCCCGCCGGTTTTACTACCGGTTCTATAGAACTGGTGCGAACCGGGGGCAACCCACCACTGCTAGCAGGTCATTTAAAGGCCTAGCAATATCAATTCCCCAAAGCAAGCTGCAAGTCCATGGAGTACACTTTCCATATCCCTTGTTCCTCTGTTCCCAGCACCCTCTGAACCACCTTTTGTTACCAAGCTTCAGAACAGATTCTTTTTTCCCATTTTGGCTTCATGTGGAGCAGGGGTGGGTTCTACTTACCTTTACTACCGGTTTGCATCGCACCCGTGCATGCTCATCTGCGCATGTGCAAAAGCTTCTGCACATGCGTAGATCACCTATGATGACGTCTCGGTCAGTGGGCGGAGCCTCCCACCAGGTTTACTACCTGTTCTTGCAAACCGGTCTGAAGTGGGTGCAACCAACCACTGATGTGGAGTATGTCCTGTAGATATTACTAGCCAAAATAATCTATGTAAATTTAAGTCAGTAATCATCTAACTATGAGCCAAGTAGCTTTGAAAAATTGTTAATTTTTTTGCCAGAATAGGGAAAAGACACAATTTCTGTCATCACCTGAAATCTGGTTCAGAGCTAAAACTAAGGCCTGGAAAATGTGAAAAAGATGTCTTGATTCATCTGCATGGGAATTTCCTACTAATCAAAAATAGTTTCCAGTCTACACCAATATTTTTTTCCAGACACAGCTATAAATGGAATATATGGCTAAATCTACTAAAACTATATTCCATCTATATGCCCACCTATAAGCCCACAACCTAGCAGTTCAAAAGCTTGCAAATGCAAATAGATTAACAGGTCCAATTTTGGAGGGGAGGTAACAGCGTTCCGTGTGTCTTTAACATATAGCCATGTTGACCACATGATTATGGAAAATGTCTTCCATCTACGCTGGCTCCCTTGGCCAAGAAAATGGAGATGAGTATTGTGTCTTAGACAGGGATGGGTTCTACTTACCTTTACTACTGGTTTGCAACGGGATTGTGTGCGCACTCGCTTTGCTCGCACGTGCGCCTTGCTTCTGTGCATGTGCAGATTGCCGATTATAACATCTGGCATGGTGGGCGGGGCCTCCCGCCGGTTTTACTACCGGTTCTTGCGAACCGGTCCAAACCGGGGGCAACCCACCACTGGTCCTAGAGTCAGACACAGCTGGACAGGGAAACCTTTACTAGTACCTTTACTAAAACTATAATATAAATAAATGTGTGATCATTCTGATCTGTGGATCCTTGTATGTGGCTGCATTCTAAAACACAAATGAAAGTTTTAATCAGAGTTACTATATTAATAACATCAATGAACACTGCACTTTTGATGTACTGTAGGGAATAGGGTTCAATTCCAAGGGGGTGATTTTTAATCTCAAATTCTATGAAAGGGAGACACAATTAAGAGGAGAGTGTGGGACTCAGATGGCAGAGGGACAGGCAATGCAGGTAGAACTTCTCTTCAGTAGGAGTGGATGGTATGCTAATTAACACGTGAGGATGCTAATTGACATAGGATGAGCCATTCATAATATCTACATTCTATAGCACAGTCCTCTAGTTGAAGAGCTGGGATGCCAAGGCTGGTTTATAGTTCAACTACCCTAAGGAGTGTAGTCAGACATCCTGAAGCAGTCCATCAATGGTTCTGGGCCGCAGCCAGGAGTAATTTATAAATCAAGGATCATCACAGCCTTTCCACTATGATGAAATAATTTGTAGTTGTTATTTCTACCTTTGCATCTTTGCAAATAAACATAGTTATATTTCTTCTAGTGTCTTCTTTTTTGATGACAGATGTTTTCTTTTGTGTGTGTGTGTATTTAAGAGGTCGCCTGGTTTAGGAGATGAGGCTGTAGGAAAATAAGAATTAGAAACAAGCAATTACTTCTTCCTAGCTTTTTTCTTCTTTAGTTGTAGATTCCTTTGGCAAATCTCATTAAGTTTTCAGAATAAATTAGAATATGGCACTGAGGGACTGAAAGAAGGGGAATTCTGATGCCCATCCATTCCAGCATGTCTTCAGCATATCCATGCCAAAATAATTCTTTGGATAGCAATTGGGTTATAGACATAATGGAATGACAACTTAAGATTTAACATTGTTGGCGAATTATTAAACAACACATGATCTGACAGTATCATTTTTGTTGTTGTTTTTCAAGTCTCCTTCAAAAGTTTATATTAAAAGAATCCATCTAGCCCAAGGAAATTGCATAAGTAGTCCAATCAAAATGCATGACCTTTTCTGTTCTGTCTCTTGAAATTTAATAGAAAATCCACATCTTTGATGCTGCATATCAAAAGCACATTTTCATCATATTATTTTTCTGCTGTATAAACCTCCCCGCACTATAAAATCACAAAAAAGAAGTCTACTGCTTTCTTTACGTATTGTCAGACTCAGTAAATTGATTGACCATTTTGTGGTTGTTAAAATTAGGGTAGATTTCCACATGCGTTTTTGTACCAAACTGAAGAATTGTAGGCCTGTAGACAGGTTTTAATTTTGTTATTGGTGCTTCCAGCAAGCAGTCTCTTTTGCTTCAACTAGTTCTGAATGAATTGTTCTTTTTTTAAAAGCATTTTTAACAACTTTCTCCAGCATCCAATTCAAGGGTGTTAATCTTTCTTTGGTCAGTTTTTGGTCACAACTGTATATTAGAACTGTAAAAAACATGGGTTGACTTTGTTGTCAGTGAGATATCTTCATGCAAAATATTTTATCTGTTTTTTTCACAGTTTTTCCTCTGGAGAATAAGATGTCTTTTATTTTAAGTTTACAGTCATTGCCCCTGTGAATTTTTGAACCAAGGTACATAAATCCTATTACTAGCTTCAATTCTTTTCTGCCTATTTGCATTTATAATTGCCTATTGACATTATCTATCTTAGAAGAAAAGTGGTTTTGTGCTTTCTTCTTTCACCTTCAGCAAGTGATCCTGACATGGAATTGACTTGACTTGACTCCAGAATCTATATATAAACTGTAATTCACACATAAACTTCATGAAATTTGGGCTTTTTTCAACATAAGATTTAAAATATTAGATTTTGTCTGAATTGTTATAATAAATATAGACTTCCTTAAACAGATATTCCTATTGTTTATTCTGATTAAAAACACTTCCCATATTGATTGCCTTTGCTAATTGTATTGATTTGATTTTAATAATAGTTAAAACTGATATGACATCATCTTTCGTACTTAGTTAATTTTATTTTGGACATTCTCAGTGGCTAAGACACTGAGCTTGTCGATCGAAAGGTTGGCAGTTCAGTGGTTTGAATCCCTAGTGCTGTGTAACGGAGTGAGCTCCCATTACTTGTCCCAGCTTCTGCCAATCTAGCAGTTCAAAAGCACGTAAAAAATGCAAGTAGAAAAATAGGGACCATGTTTGGTGGGAAGGTAACAGCGTTCCGTGCACCTTTGGCATTTAGTCATGCCAGCCACATGACCACAGAGACGTCTTGGGACAGCGCTGGCTCTTTGGCTTTGAAACGGAGACGAACACCGCCCCCTAGAGTCAGGAACGACTAGTACATATGTGCGAGGGGAACCTTTACCTTTAAGTTTTGTGCATCTTATAAATCTCTTTTTTATTTTTTTATTTTGTTTTTATCTCTTCCTCTCTTTTCTTGCCATGTTTTTAAATTTCTGTTCTGTTATTTTTTTTTAAAAAAATATTAAAGTAATTTATATTGTGAGAAAAAACAGACTCCCAATTACTTCCAGCTATTTAAACAGGGTCCTCAGCATATCTGAGACTGTTGTTATTCTTTCCAGCAATTTTAATTTTAATTCCAATTTCCACTTCTTTTATAGTAAAGCAACAATATGAGTAAAGCAACAATAAACAACCTTGGTTCATTACTTTCCCATTTAGTTACCTCATGTTCTAATTGTTTCTTGATGATCATACAAATTCTTCAGTAAATTAAGTGGCTGAATATCTATGTTTTAAGGACTATCCACAATTTGTTTTATTCTACACAGTTGAAAGTCTTAGTACAAAAAATAAAGCAGAAATAGATATTGCCCTTACTCTTATTCATCAAATAGTAGCAATATCATCTCAAGGTGGATCATTATAATTGATTGGTTTGTCTTTAATTCAAACTGAGATAATTATATCATGATTTTTTTAGTTGTAAATCAATAATGATGACTGCTCAATTTCTTTTACGATTTTCTTGTATATGGCAGAAGACCTGATGCTCCTCTGATGTGAAGTGACCAAAACAAGTTCATTTCAGTTCACTGGTTCCTAGAATGTTAATATTCAGTCTTGATATTTCTGCTCTTACAGTACCAAATTTGTCTTGATTTATGCTTCTGACATTCCACATATCAGTTGTAAACACAGAGCATCAAATTTTCTCTGGCTTTTGAGAAGCTGGATAGCCATATGTAAGGCCCCAAACTAAGAATCATATGTGGCATTTCTTTCAAGCTGAGTCTTTATTTTTCATACCTATAGACAAAATCTTGCCAAAATGAAGATTACTACTACTACATCTAAAATATACTCTGTAAATTAGTAGGGAGAGACTGTTTTCACCCCCTGTCTCTCACATATGATATCTAGGCTGAGTTGCCTCTTACTTATCTGGAATGCATTGCCTCCCTCATGGGGAATCCAACTCCTCACTATATTTCATCACATCATACCAATTCTCCAGGTGATCTCAAATATGATAACTAGTAGTTTTGTAATCACTTGGTTCCTTTGGTCTCATAGGAAGTAATTCCTCTGGCCTGGGGTACCTAAATTCATTTAAATTAGCTTTGTATTTTTTTATCCTCTCTTTGTCTAATTTGAGCTTCACCACTCTGCTACTACTAGTAATAGAGCAAAAACTAGAACTTTGTGGGGTCCTTGGTGCACTCTGAGCTTGGTTGCTTACTTGCAGACATTTCATTACCAAATCAGGTAAAATCATCAGTCCTAGTAGGGAGTGGGGTTTGCTCTCATTTTATATCCTAGTGGCTTGCCCTGTCAGAGTTGGTGGAAGTGGTGGTTCCTTCATTGGGGTATTGTTTGCTTCTTGATTGGTGGTTTAATGTTAATTTTGGTGTTAATCTCTGCTCATCTAGGTATTGAGTGCTGGTGAGGAGGTGTTTTTGTTTCCTTTTTGGCTTCTTTTTTTTTTGTAAAAAGTTTTTATTGGTTAAAAATATACAATATTATAGTTTACAATATGTTGAATTTTCAATATCTTTATAAAAAGATATTTCAATTATTATTCTCTTTTTTTAAGTTCTCACACAACAGACATTATTATGTTAAATCAAAACAAACAACCATGTTGTATAAAAGTTATATAAACAAAAAAAAGCAAATAGCCAAAGTGTTATACAAAGTACAATAAAAAGAGAGAGAAAAAAAAGATGTCAAGTAAAAGACATTAAATAATGGATTCCCCTCCTTTCTTCATTTCCTGGTTCTAGCTCTTAAAACCATGGTCTGGCCTCCCCTCTCCTCCCGGGCCGCCACAGCTCCGTCCGCCCCCGCTCCTTGATCATCTAATGCTTCCCCCTCTTCGGCTCCTGTATCTTCTCCATCTAGGAAGGATTTATGTTGGTCAAAAAAAGCCTTAGCTTCCACTACGTTATTGATTTTCTTCTTACTGTCCTCCCAAAAAATCATCAAGCCCTCCGGAATCAACCACCTAAAACCTACTCCCTTAAGGTACAGCTTGTTTGATAAAAAATAATATTTTCTCCTTAATTCTCGTACCTGTCTGGGAATCTGCTTCAGGATGGTGACCTCCTTGCCCCTGTACACCAGCGCCCCCAGTCTTTGTTTTCTCAATATCTCATCTCTCAGTTCCCTTCTTACAAATTTAATATGAACCTCTCTTGGTAAACTATGTAAAATTGCAAATTGTGAGTTTACTCTATACACCAAATCCACATCCCTTCCAATGGACTCCAAATCTCTTTCTAGAAATTCACCCAACATTTTAACCATCACTTCTCTCAAATTTTCTTGGTCAAGTTGTTCCACGTTTTGAAACCTGAGAAAATAAGACATCTTATCCAATTGTAAAGTTAACATTGCGTTTCCTCTCCCTTCTTCCACCCTCTGGAGTGCCCGTACCTCCCCCTCCAGACCCCCCATCTTCTTCTTGTTTTGCTCTGCCAGCTGTTGAACATCATTTAAATCTTTTTTCATAAGTGTCATTTCAGATTTAATTTCAGATAATCCTTTTTGTAAATCATCCAACTTATCCAATTTCTGATCCAATTTTGCCAGTCTTTCCAAAAATTTTTCCAAGTCAGCTGCTGTTGATTTATGACCCTTAGCCATCTTGCAGTAATAGAAGATGAAAAATCCCAAAAGACAAACCTCCAGGAAAGAAAGAGGGATTGACAGTCAGTGTAATTTTTCAAATATCCACCAGTGGGCGCTCACAGGAGCAACGAGTCCGGAGTATAGAGTAGGTCAAACAGGAAGCCTTAGAGGAGAATGTTGTCTTCAATCATAAATAAAGAAGCAGGAAGTTGGACCGCCGCCATAGCTCACCACCGGGAAGAGAGGCCACCAGACCTCTCCAACAAATTCTGATACAGCCATCCTCAGAAGAAAAGTCAACAAAGTAAGGGGTTTCCTTCCATTTCTTTCCCCCTACTTCTCAGCCACGGCACCTTTCCAGCTACAAGGGGGGGGGACTCCAACCCCCCCCTCTCACCTCCAGGATGCCTGCTCAACTCTCCGGTTGATCAGCTCGGTCTGCTGTGCCTTATGGATAAACGCCGGTCCCCTTAGGCGCTGTGGCGCCTCCGCGGCCTCAGAAAAGGCCGCCGATCGCCTCCCACCCCCTCTGGAGCCTCGGGCGCGCCAGCATCGGCCTCCCGGCCCCTGGATGTGAGGCAGGGGACCCCTGGCGAGCCGCCCTCAAACAGCAAACGCCCCAAAAATTGGGGCATTTGGCCCAAAGGGCCTCCAGATGGGGGGGATCAGACACTGGGGCCAGAGCTAGCCCGATCAGTGTCTGTCACCCGCGGGACCGGAACCGGAAGTCCCTTTTTGGCTTCTTGATTGTCTCTTTTAAATGGTATGTAGATATTGTTTATATCTATGTGTCTGTTAATGGCCAGTTTGTCTGAGTGCTAGGCTTCCAGGAATCTTCTAATTTTTGGGACTTGACTTGATGTAGGATGCTTGTAGTTTCCTACAAACTGAAACTTTGGTTAAGTCTGTCCATGTGTTGTGAAATTAAGTAATGATAATCATGTCTTCTGACTTCTAGTTGGTGTTCATGGATGCTCTGTGCTACTCTTCTGTCTTTTTATTCTACATAGTGACTGTTGCAGTCCTTATACAGTCCTTGTACATGACTCCTATTTTTTCTTCTGGAGCTGCTGGGTTTTTTGACTTACTTAGGATATTTTTAAAGGGCTTTAGTTGGTTTGTGTGCTGTGATGATGCTATGTAGTTGTAATAGTTTGTTGATGGTTTCTGAGATGTTTTTGATGTTTGCCAGTGTTATCTTTTCCACAGTTTGTGTTGTTTGTGCTATATTGGTTTGAGCGGTCAGGCATTTTTTATAACGTTGCATGGGTATCCAATTTGTTGGAAGATGTTGTATAGATGATCTGTTTTCTTTTTCTGATGTTCAAGGGTGCTGCAGTATGTTTGTGCTTGTCTAAATAGTATTCTTAACAGCTTCCCTTATGGGAGGTTGAGTTGTTAATTTGGTAATGGGGTACTTGGTTGGTATGGGTAGTTTTATGGTAAACTTGTGTTTCAAATTTGCCAATCACTGTCTCTGCTAATGAGGATATCCAGGAAGAGTAGTGTCTTGTTTTCTTCTTCCTTAGTGAATTTTATTCCTTTGAAGATGTTATTGATGGTTTCGTTTCTGTTTTGTAGTTAATTCTTTTTTATTATGACAAAAGCATCACCTACATACCATACTTTGGGTTGTATACAAGAGATTCCAAGCATTGCATTATGGTCTCAGCTATTAGTCCTGAAAGCTAGGACATTGTTTCTTTCTCAGAGAAGACAGACATAAAATATGAATTAAAACCTTCTGCATTCTCACCATCATTCATAACTAATTTATCTTTTTCTCCCGAGAACAGATCTTATAATTTATTTGCTTTTTTTTCCTGTCCTACTCCTCAAAGCCTGAATATGTTGATATTCTTGGTATCAGAGGTAGGTTTCAGCAGGTTCTAGCCAGTTCTGCAGAACCGGTAGCGGAAATTTTGAGTAGTTCGGAGAACTGGTAAATACCACCTCTGACTGGCCCCGCCTCCATCTATTCTCTGCCTCCCAAGTCCCAGCTGATTGGGAGGGAATGGGAATTTTGCAGTATCCTTTCCCTGGAATGGGGAGAGAATGGAGATTTTACAGTATCCTTCCCCTGCCACGCCCACCAAGCCATGCCATGCCCACCAAGCCACACCCATAGAACCGATAGTAAAAAATTTTGAAACCCACCACTGCTTGGTATCTTTCACAAGCCTCAGTTTATCATGAGCTTTAGTCTGATGCAATCCCTACAGTTCCTAGGGATTGTCTTGTATTCTTCTTTTAACTATCCACCTCTCATTCCATTATCTCTACTTGATCTTCTTCTTTCAGCATTTTAGAAATCCACCTGCGTATTCACACTGGTCTGCTTTGGTATCTCCCATTTTTCCTTCTAGCAGGAATTCTTTGCAACTTCAGTATATCTTGTTTTAGCCTTCCTGGAGGCTTTTCTCTTTCAGGATTTCAATCTGATAGCAGTGTTCCAATATTTGAGGGGCTGCCGCAGAGAGGAAGGGCTCAAGCGATTTTCTAAAGCACCTGAAGGCCAGACAAGGAATAATGGATGGATATTGAACAAGGAGAGATTTAACCTGGAAATAAGGAGAAATTTTCTGACAGTGAGAACAAACAACTAATGGAACAGCTTGTTATTGGAAGTTGTGGGAGCTTCATCACTTGAGACGTTCAAGAAGAGATTGGACTGCCATTTGTCAGAAATGGTGTAGGATCTCCTGCTTGGGCTGGAGGTTGGACTAGATAACCTGATTAACTCTGTTAATTGTTACTTTTCATTGGAATCCATCAAAATCAGCTGTGAAACAAAGTGTAGAAATTTGACTCTTCCCTGATCTACCTCCCTTTGATATCAAAAGCTCCCAGTAAGCATCTCCAACTTATGCTGATGTCCTGATTGGGAATGTTTATTTCATTCAGAGCCCTGAGGTGCAGTGGTTAGAATGCAGTATTGCAGGCTAATTCTGTCGACTGCCAGGAGTTCAATCCTGACTGGCTCAAGGTTGGCTCAGCCTTCCATCCTTCTGAAGTCAGTAAAATGAGGACCCAGATTGTTGGGAGCAATATGCTGACTCTGTAAACTGCTCAGAGAGTGCTATAAAGCACTATTAAGCGGTATGTAAGTCTAAGTGCTATTATTATTTTTTAGCAGTATATTGAAGTGGGTTGCCATATTCTTCTCTAGTGTGTAATATGTAGAATTTGCTATTTAGTATTGGAGTACTTATGGCTCACCAAATGTTGCTGAACTACAACTCCTAGAGATTTTACTCAACATAACAAATGATAGGGCATAGCAGAATTTGTAGTTTCATAACATCTGGAAGATGATAGTTTCTTCAACCTTTTTTCTGAGCGCTAACTCTTGCGCTTGGAAATGACACACAAATATTTTAAAAGTTAATCCTCACTTTAGTTTCATCGACATATTTAAAATCATTTGTGATTCAAGCACTGTGGTTTGATGAGTCATATATAAAAGCTGTCTCAATATTCCAATCACCATATAGATGTAGCTGCTTACTGGGAAAAAATAATGAAGGGGACTTGGTAATCATTTGCATTTCACAATGAATTATTCATAGGAAGCCTGAGTCAAGTTGAATGAGTTTCTTAATAGAATCATGGAGTTGGGAAGGTAGTATGTTGAAGTTGCCTACAATTTCCAACCCCATTCTTATTTGTGCAAAAATTCTGAATGGAGTTTAATCCACAAATTGAAAATGGGACTTTTAAAGAAAATTGATCTTTTCTTTGAAAGGGAGAGCAACATAATCATGGTGAGATAACTATGGGACATTCCAATGATTAATTTTAATTTAGTTCTATGTTCAGTTTACTGATTAAGTTCAGGACCTTTATTACAAAAGAAGGCTGGGCATTCCAGCATTTCTGGGGATCTATGACCACACCCCTGCTCTAAATTCAGGAGTTTTGTGAGCAAAGACTGTGCAAACTGTACTAAGATCAGGTTCAGGATCTTAAGGATTTTCTTAAGGAAATTTTAAGGATTTTCCCCAATGTTCTCCATAAACTCTGTTTTTACTCTGCCTTTCAGATATACTGGCAGAACTACCAGCAAATATAATGAAAATGAACTGGCTAAAAGTTTAGCAAATAAACTCTTTTTTTCAAGTTAGGATCATGGTTGTTAAGTGAATCTGGCTTCCCCATTGACTTTGCTTGTCAGAAGGTTGCAAAAAAGGTGAGCAGATAACCTTGGGATGCTGCAACGGTCATAAGTATGAACCAGTTGGCAAGCATCTGAATTTTGATCACATGACCACGGAGCTGCTACAAAGACATAAGTGTGAAAAATGGTCATAACCCACTTTTTTCAGTGCCTTGGTAACTGAATGGTCACTAAATGAGCCATTGTAAGTCAAGGACTACCTGTATTGGGGAAAGTACTTGGTTGCAAGATTATTAGTATGCTATACTTTCACTTTTACCACGCACAGGGGATTTTAATGCAACAGAGAAAGGGTGGTGAAAACCTTGCCACATTGGAATAATTCACATGTTGCAGTTTTTCTTTTGCAGCCCATCATACGAAGCCACATGTTCTGAGGGAAGGACTCCTAGCCATTGATGTTATTCCCCTTTATGCAGAGTGGGACTGAGGGGTTATTTCATATTCTAGGACTGGGAGAATTTCAGGAGGGAGGCAGGACACTGATTGGTTAACACATTGTTGTGGCCCGTCAGCGGCCTGTGCAGTTAGTAGTTGATTCCAACAGCGAGGAGGCTGGTGTGGTGCTGCGCCAGCAACCTGTGCAGCTGGCACTCGAGTCAGACAATGAGGAGACTGGAGACGGTGTGGTGCCAGAGGCAGGGATTCAGCCAGGGCCTTCAGAAGCTCCCTTAAGTGAAGAGGACGAAGAGGAGGAGTCTCTTCTCGATGCACGGGCGCGCAGAGCTGCCAAAAGGCAGGAGTGGCTCCTCAGGAGGAGGTCTCCTCGAGGGTAAGGCTTGGGGCTAATTGGCCACTCCCTTAGCCTATTTAAGGAGGAACGCCGACTGAAGCAATTTGCAGGGAATAACTTCGTTCACATACCTTGGTGTCTTGTCTTGCTTATTTTATCAGCTTCCTGCAAATTGCTTCTGGGCATTCTGCCAACCACAGTAAGCTTTCAGTATTATTCTTTGAATTCTTGGTGGCTGTTAATGCAGTTAATTAACAGCCGTTGTTGTAAAAAACTGGTTTATTTAGTAAACTAAGGTTTGAACGGACTTTATGTGTGCTGAGTTCTTTGGGGTCCGTAGCTGGGGCAGAACACACGTTTTGCATTCTCTTGTTGGTCAGTTGGAGAGTTAGCGGTGATTGGCTCATTGATTTCTTTGCCTAGTCTCTGCATTTCAAGACCAGCAGAAATGAAGGTAGTTATAGGTCATTCTTAAACTGTTTTGTGAGGGATTGGGAAGTGGTAATGTGGTTGATGTCGATAAGTCCTAAATTTTCCATAGAATGGTGCTTACCAGGTATGTGGGACTACACAACATTGCCAGCAACATTGCCCACATATCTACAATATTGGAGAAAATTGCAGTGGTCTGATCCTGGTGGTGCAGTGGTTAGAATGCAATATTGCAGGCTAACTCTGCACACTGCCAGCAGTTCGATTCTGAATGGCTCAAGGATGACTCAGCTTTCCATCCTTCCGAGATCGGTAAAATAAGGACCCAGATTATTGGGGGCAATATGCTGACTCTGTAAGCTGCTCAGAGTGGGCTGTAAAGCACCATGAAGCGGTATATAAGTCTAAGTGCTATTGCTATTAATAAAAATATACAATGCAACATGAATTCTCAGCTGCCATTTGTTTAGCTGGTATTGATTTTCATTCACATCACATCATGCCCCCCAGAACCATTATATGTTATAATGGTTTGACATGGTATCTATGTGATTCTAAGTAGTTTCCAAGTAATTTACAGATGAAAAAATTATCAATGTGCAGATTTACTAAGTGCTGTCCAAGGCTTTCTGGTATGGTGTCCAGGATATCTATAACCACTTGGACCACCACCACTGCTGGTTTATATACTAATTTATTTATTATGGCTGGTTGCCAGATGTTTAAACTGGGTTTGGCATTTTTATCCACCTATGGAGTTTTTCCAAAGAATGTGTATAGAGAGATGTTGTTTGTTGGTGTTAAAGGTATTATTGTGAGATGTAAGCTTACTATTGACTGATGGTGATTTTGTCAATACTGATGGTGTTCAAGAGGTACTCCAGTTGTTTTGGGATTGAATCCAAGGTGCCTATTACTATTGATACTATTATTACCCTGTTTCCCCCAAAATAAGACATCCCCTGATAATAAACCCAATTGGTCTTTTGAGCGCATGGCAATAAGGCCAAGCGCTTATTTCAGGGTTCAAAACAAATATAAGGCAGGGTCTTATTTTTGGGGAAACAGTACTGTACTCTAGTATCTAGTACTGATACTAGAGCTTCTAGCGGTGATGTGTTGAAAATATCTAAAGAGCTGCCACAAAGAAGAGAGGGTAAACCTATTCTCTAAACTGCCTGAAGGCAGAAGCAATGGATGGAAACTAATCAAGAAGAGAAGCAACCTAGAACTAAGGAGAAATTTCCTGACAGTTAGAATAATTAATCAGTGGAACAATTTGCCTCCAGAAGTTGTGGGTGCTTCAACACTGGACGTTTTTAAGAAGAGATTAGACAAACATTTGCTTGAAATGTTACACTACAGGGTTTCCAGCCTGAGCAGGGGTTGGACTGGAAGATCTCACAAGGTCCCTTCCAATTTTATGTATTAGCTGAGATTTTTTGGGCTTGGTTTCACAGAATTAGCTCCTTCTCCTTCTGTTGCATCTGGGCTCCTCTTTCCTGTAGAAAGTCTGTGTTAGTCTGCTAGAATGCAACCCATATCTGTGGATTAAATAAAATAGATAAATAAACCCAAAGGAATCTGCTGAAGCTAATTACCAAGAAGGAAAAGGGGTAGGGGTGGAGGAGGGAATGGTTATGCACTCCTGGAATGCAAAGAATGTTGTGCTATTGCTGAGATCAACTTGGAGCAAAACCACATGTCAAGGCTACTTAGGGTGGTTGACCAACAAGAAATCTCAAACTGATTTCCTAGTCCCTAGCCACCACTCTCAGCTCTAGAATTGAGTCTCAGCATCCTTACAAGCCAACAGCAGACATATCTTCTTCCCAACCCAATTCAAAGGCTTCTTTAGTGTTACTAAGACTTTCAGAGAAAATGACAATTTGAATGAGCTGAAAGATTCTCGCTCAAAAACAACATCTGAGGAAAAGGGAGATTTTGTAATACAGCCATAAAAGGATTGCCATTGCCACATTTGGCTCCCTTACAGAACCCAAACGCTGTTAGTGATGTACTGAAAATTTGCCATGCATTTATCAGGAAAGTCTAGTGACAAATAGGGTACGAAGGAGGGGAAATTCTAAGTTACTCTGTACGGGATTTAAGATTCTCAAGGGACTCCAGCAAAAGCCCCTTCAGAGATTAAAAATGCCCCCAAAATTTGTCTGCCTACATCGATGTCCCATCCAGGGCACATTCTTGCAGTTGCTGTCATGACCCAGCTGGAACCAGCTCCTGAATGGACAAGAGAAACATGTATGAGCAAGAACCAGGAAATGTGCATTTGACTGGAGACAGTTTTCATTTAAAAAGAGAGAAAAGGGGACGTGCTAAACAGTGAAAAAGTTTAGGCATCTTATGGTTGAAAATACCATAGCCCCATAATGGTGAACCTATGGCACGTGTGCTGGAAATGGCACACAGAGCCATCTCTCCGGGCATGCCAACTCTCCAGGTTCCGGTGTGCACATGCGCGCCAGCTAGCTGTTCTTTGCGTGCATGGGAGCGGGAGAAACTGGAAGAGCAACTCCCTGGCACACATGTGCACCAGGGGTGGGTTCTACTTACCTTTACTACCGGTTCGCAATGGGATCACTTCTGTGCATGCTCAGATCACTGATGACGATCACCGATGATGACATCCGGGGTGGTGGGCGAGGCCTCCCGCTGGTTTTACTACTGGTTCTTGCGAACCAGTCCGAACCGGGGGCAACCCGCTCAGGGGTGGGTTCTACTTACCTTTACTACCGGTTTGCAGTGGGGCCACGTGCATGCTCTCTTCTGTGTATGCACAGAAGTGTTTTGGTGACATCAAGGTCGGTGGGCGGAGCCTCCCACCGGTTGTACTACCGGTTCTATAGAACCGGTATGAACCGGGAGCAACCCACCATTGAACCCACCACTGATGTACACGCTGGGAAGCTGAGCTTCTGGTTTCCGGCGCTCACATGTGTGCCGGCCAGCTGGTCTTTGCGTGTGTATGCATGCCAGAAACCAGAAGACCAGGTGAACAGCGCACATGCGCATGCCAGAAACTGGAAGCTCAGCTTCCTGGCGCATGCATGTGCACTGAGGAACTGCTCTTCTGGTTTCCAGTGCTCCCCCGTGTGCATTCGGCACTCAGTGATGAAAAGGTTCTCCAACACTGCCCTAGCCCAGTGGTGGTATTCAGCCGGTTCTATCCAATTCAAGCGAACTGGTAGCGGCAGTTGCGGGAGGCTCCACCCGGACATCATTGCATCCCGTTTTTTTTTTTAAAGTTTTTATTGGTTAAAAATATACAATATTATAGTTTACAATATGTTGAATTTTCAATATCTTTATATAAAGATATTTCAATTATTATTTTCTTTTTTTAAGTTCTCACACAACAGACATTATTATCTTAAGTCAAAACAAACAACCAGGTTATAGAAAAATTATATAAACAAAGAAATATTATACAAAATACGATAAAAGAAGAGAGAAAAAGAAAAATGTCAATTAAAAAAAACATTAAACAATAGATTCCCCTCCTTTCTTCATTTCCTGGTTCTGGCTCTTAAAACCATGGTCTGGCCTCCCCTCTCCTCCCGGGCCGCCACAGCTCCGTCCGCCCCCGCTCCTTGATCATCTAATACTTCCCCCTCTTCGGCTCCTGTATCTTCTCCACCTAGGAAGGATTTATGTTGGTCAAAAAAAGCCTTAGCTTCCATTACATTATTAATTTTCTTCTTACCGTCCTCCCAAAAAATCATCAAGCCCTCCGGAATCAACCACCTAAAACCTACTCCCTTAAGGTACAGCTTATTTGATAAAAAATAATATTTTCTTCTTGATTCTCGTACCTGTCTGGGAATCTGCTTCAGGATGGTGACCTCCTTGCCCCTGTACAAGCGCCCCCAGTCTTTGTTTTCTCAGTATCTCATCTCTCAGTTCCCTTCTCACAAATTTAATATGAACCTCTCTTGGTAAATTATGTAAAATTGCAAATTGTGAGTTTACTCTATACACCAAATCCACATCCCTTCCAATAGACTCCAAATCTCTTTCTAAAAATTCACCCAACATTTTAACCATCACTTCTCTCAAATTTTCCTGGTCAAATTGTTCCACGTTTTGGAACCTGAGAAAATAAGACATCTTATCCAATTGTAAAGTTAACATTGCATTTCCTCTCCCATCTTCCACCTTCTGGAGTGCCCGTACCTCCCCCTCCAGACCCCCCATCTTCTTCTTGTTTTGCTCTGCCAGCTGTTGAACATCATTTAAATCTTTTTTCATAAGTGTCATTTCAGATTTAATTTCAGATAATCCTTTTTGCACATCATCCAACTTGTCCAACTTCTGATCCAGTTTCGCCAGTCTTTCCAAAAATTTTTCCATATCAGCTGCTGCTGATTTATGACCCTTAGCCATCTTACATCAATAGAAGATGAGAAATCAAAGGGCAAACCTCCAGAGAAGAAAGAGGGATTGACAGTCAGAGTAGTTTTTCAAATATCCACCAGTGGGCGCTCACAGGAGCAACGAGTCCGAAGTATAGAGTAGGTCAAACAGGAAGCCAGAGGAGAATGTTGTCTTCAATCATAAATAAAGAAGCAGGAAGTCAGACTACCGCCATAGCTCACCGGGAAGAGAGGCCACCAGACCTCTCCAACAAACTCTGCCACAGCCATCCTCCAAGGAAAAGTCAGCAAAGTAAGGGGTTTCACTCCATCTCCTTCCCCCTAGTTCTCTGCCACAGCACCTTTCCAGCTACAAGGGGGGGGGAAAACTCCAAACCCCCCCTCTTGCCTCCAGGATGCCTGCTCCACTCTCCAGTCGGTCAGTTCAGTCCGTTGTGCCTTCTTAACTAGCACCGGTCCCCTTAGGCGCTGTGGCGCCTCTGCGGCCTTGAAAAAAGCCGCCGATCGCCTCCCACCCCCTCTGGAGCCTCGGGCGCGCCAGCATCGGCCTCCCGGCCCCTGGAAGTGAGGCAGGGGACCCCTGGCGAGCCGTCCTCAAACGGCAAACGCCCCAATAATGGGGCGTTTGGCCCAAAGGGCCTCCAGATGGGGGGGATCGGACTCTGGGGTCAGAGCTAGCCCGATCAGAGTCCGTCGCCCGCGGAACCGGAAGCGGAAGTCCATCGCATCCCGTTTTTGATGCTCTGTGCATGCTCAGAAGGTCCTGCGCATGCGCGGAGTTGGTGCGTGTGTTCACATTTGCAAAACGGTAGTGAAGGTAAGTGAATACCACCCCTGCCCTAGCCAATATACCTAAATCCTTCTCAGATACTTTTAGCAGCATTCACAAACTCTGGCTACTAAGTTTCCTCCTCTTCTCACAATTATTAGATTTCCCCCCCCCCCCCCATGAGTCTGAGATTTTGACAGCACTTGATGAAAAGTACTGAACTTCTCTAATCACCCCAATGGAATAAAAACAACTGTGTTTCGTCGTTACAGTAGCCACAGTAGAGCTCGTTCTTGACTTACAACCACAATTGGGAGCAGAATTTTCACCATGATTGTAAAGCAAATTACTGTAGTTGTTAAGTGAATCATGTGATTATTAAGCGAATCTGGCTGCCTCCATTAACTTTGCTTGTTGGAAGCAGGCTGGGAAAGTTGCAAATTGCACTCACATGACCCCAGGATGCTGCTACTTTCTGAAATATATACCAGTTGTCAAGTGCCCAAATTTTCATCACGTGACCATGAAGTTGCTGCAATGGTCATAAGTGTGAAGACTGGTCATAAGTCACTTTTTTCCCACTGCCCTTGTAATGGTTGCTAAACAAATGGTTTTAAGTTGAGACTGCAGTGGTTGCAGGTTGTAAGGTTGAGCAGTGAGCAGGAAAGCTTGGCTGTGACTGAAGACCTGCTTAACTCTACAGGTTTAGTAAGTACAGGTAGTCCTTGAGTTATGATCACAAGTAAGCCCAAAATATATGTTGCTAAGTGAAACATTTGTTAAGTGAGTTTGCCCCGTTTTACGACATTCCTTGCCACCGTGGTTAAGTGAATCATTGCATTTGTTAAATTAGTAACACGGTTGTTAAGTAAATATGGATTTCCCATTGCCAGAAGGTCGCAGAAGCGGATCACATGACCCCAGGACACTGCAGCCCTCATAAATATGAATCAGTTGCCAAGCATCTGACTTTTGATCATGTGGCCATGCTGCAATGTTCATTATAAACTCTGAGCGCCTTAATGAGGTTTCCCAGAACTGGGCTGCAAAAATCCCATGACCAAAAGGGGGCACCCAAAGAATACACAAAACTCTTAATTCCATGCTGCCATCTAATGGTTGTCCTCATTGTTGTAGCCCAGATCTGATAACTTTATTTAAATGTGTCCCCAACTACTGGGGCATAATTTATCCAGTGTATATAACTTCCTTTGACGGTCGAATCGAACCAATTTTCCCAATAAGCTGGGTTTGTAGATGACCCGGATCCGAAAGGCACACTGGGGGAAACAAAAGTAGGAATTGGGGCACCTCAAAAGGACATGTACCGCTGTTGGAAAGTGCCCATCAGAATTGTGAGTTGGACATAGAAGATCCCAGGGAAGAATTTTGTTCACAATACTTGAACATTTGGAATATAAAACGTTTGCGCTGTACATTATAAGTCTCAAAACCTAATCTCTGATTAGATCAGGGCTGTCAAACTCCCGGCCCATGGGCCGGATGCGTCATGCGCTGGCCACACCCACGCCTGGTTTAGCAAAGGGGGAAAAAATCCCAATATATCATGTGACACCACCGTGACGACGTGAGTTTGACACCCCTGGTTTAGATCATCCTTCTTTAACTTTATGTTTTTTAGGTATGTTGGACATCAGTTTCTAAGCAGACTGATGATTACAGTTAATAAAGTTGTCTGGACCCTCCCAAACCTAGACTTTTTACACAAGATTTGTTCTTATGTTAAGGTAAAGGTAAAGGTTCCCCTCGCACATATGTGCTAGTCATTCCTGACTCTAGGGGGTGGTGCTCATCTCCATTTCTAAGCCGAAGAGCCAGCGATGTCTGAAGATGTCTCTGTGGTCATGTGGCTGGTATGACTAAATGCCAAAGGCGCACAGAACACTGTTACCTTCCCATCAGAGGTGGTCCCTATTTTTCTACTTGTATTTTTTATGTGCTTTTGAACTGCACATAAAACTTTCTGTGCAGTTCTGAACTTGGCAGAAACTGGGACAAATAACGGGAGCTCACCCTGTTACGCGGCACTAGGGATTCGAACTGCTGAACTGCCGACCTTTCGATCGACAAGCTCAGCGTCTTAGCCACTGAGTCAGCGCATCCCTGTTCATCCCTGCACATGGATGAGCAAATGTGGGCTTGTATGTTCCCAGTCAGTGCCAGCTGTTTTGATGCTGAGGTGGCTTGCTCACATGAAGAAGAATGATAATAAATTAAGTGACTGTGTTTGGCAGGCAGGATTTTGGCATCCGCAACCCTTTGTTATGCAATGTTATCAATTTATCTTTTCAAAAATCTAGCCAACCAGCTGTTCCGATTCATCTTTAAGGGACAAAATCTTTATAATATTCTCTCAGGGCTAATGTTGCCTATAGGCAAAACAATGTACATGCCAATCAATATTGGTTTGCTTAGTTCTGATCTAGTATGTTGGCTGAACTCCGACATTGTGGTACACCAAAGATGGTTTATAGTTTAAGGTGTTCTATGAAGCCAGCCAATTATGGTTTATCCAAGAAAGCATGGATAAACAAGCCATTGCTCAATGTAATATGTAAACCCTGTCATACTTCTTTTCCCATATTGCTTGGGGTAAAATGCAGCATCCTTTGTACAAATAGAATGACTGATTGCTTGCTCTCCTTTAACAGCATCCAAATTGTATCAGCATAGGGGATTTGTAGTAGTGAGAAGTGAAGCTGCTTCTCCTGTTTATTGTGTTGGGTGGAAATGAGCTGAAATCAGTATTTCTGGAAGATACCAGGCTAGGAAAGGATAGTAAAGAATAAAATGAGCCTGAACGTTTTACTTATTTACTTATTTGCCCAATGTCAACTTTCTACTATCAGTTAGTCATGCCCTAGTCATCACCCAAATGAACTATTGCAATGTGCTCTATAGGGAGCTGCCTTACAAGAGTATCCAGAAGCTTCGGTTGGTACAAAATGCACTGGCATAGGCAGTTATTGTGTGCTCCAAGATCTGTACACAATACACCTCTATTATGCAAGATGCATTGGTAGTCAGTTTGCTTCTGGGTTCAATTCAAAATGCCTTTAAAACCTTACATGCAGTAGTGGGTTTCTACTGGTTCGCCCCAGTTCAGGCAAACTGGTAGCAGCGGCAGCGGGAGGCTTCGCTCACCCTCCCAGACATCATCACGGACGCTCTGTGCATGCGCAGAAGCACTGTGCATGAACGAAGTGAGCATGCACGCACATACACGCACACTCACAGTTCCGAACCGGTAGCGAAGGTAAGTGAAACCCACTACTGCTTACATGGCATGTGACTGGGATATTTGAGAGACTGCCTCTCCCCAGTTACATACATCAGGTTTGGCAGGAAAGGCATGTTGTGGGTCCCATTGGCTAGGGAATAATGTTGTGTGGAACCTAGGAAGAAAGCCTTTTCTGCTTAGCCTCCTCCCTGTGGAACATCATTCAACTCAGAACTCCCACTCAGGATCACCTGGAACCATGAGATGGGCATCAAATAAATTTAATAGCAATAAATAATAATCATTCCCCCCAAAATAAGGTTGAACCCAAGCCTATTGGCCATCAGGGAGACCCTTAAAACATGGCTTTGTCAGCTAGCTTGGGAATCCCATAGTAAAGTGGAACCTGTTAGATGGTTATATGGATTAATGGAATACACTATATGTTTTCCTTGCACCTTGTTTTTATTTGTTTTTATCATGTTTTAATTTTGTTTTAATTCCAATTGGTTGTTTTAAGAATTGTGTGTGGTTTTTTTTATTGTTACTGTGTACACCTCCCAGAATCACTATGTGAGCTGAGAGACTATACAAATGTGATTAAATACTTCATTGTTGAATCTTGTCATTTCGCTCACCCATAAGATACAATCCAGCAAGAATTACTCCTAGTAAATCTCACTGAAACCAACCAGCGTATACAAGAGCACAAATGGTACAGCATATCTTTAGGCTAAAGATGGAGCAGGAAAATGGAAAAAGCATCCGATTCGTGATCTAACCACTTGCAATGATCCTTTCACACAGCCATTTCCTACCGTCTTGGAAGGGAAACTGTAAAATGGCTGATTTCCGTAACAACTTTGTGCATCCAGGTGTGGCAATCTGTTTCCATCCTCTGCTTGTTTCTGACAAAAAGGTTGCCCATTGATGGGATTAGAAACAACAACAATAAATCATTTTTCCAAGCTGGCACCTTCCCAACTCCCATAATTCTCAGAGGATTTAACTATAGATTTTGGGATTTGTAGTCCACCATAAATAGAATTGTAGAGAGGTAGATAAACGGATGCATAATTCAGCAGAGTTCTTATGTTTCTGTCTGCCTCCCGGGGAGAGGGGAAAAAAGGGCCCTCTGGATATTGTTAATTACTATTCCTCTCATCCATGTCCAACAGCCATTAGTTACTCTGGGCTGCAAGAAGCTGCACTCCAATGAATTACTATGCCTCAGCCTAAGCCTCTCCATCTTTATTTTATATAAAGAATGCGCTATAATCAACGATTCATCTCTTTCCCCTCACCCCCCTTATACTATATTTCTTATTTCTCATCCTTTCATATCCCAGGACTTCCCTCACCCCCTTTATTGTTTATCTTCTTCCACTTATTGTTTCTTCAAAGCACAGAACCATTTCTTTACCAACAAGATGGCTTCCTTTCTTCTATGTTTATCACAAGTTAGGCTCTCCCAGTCAGGGAAGACAAATATTTTGCATGGCCTTAAACCAACACAAAAGCCATCCTTTCTGGCGCCACTAAGTCAGAGAGGGTTTTTTTTTGTTGTTGTGTTGTCCCCCTCCCCCAACTTTTTTTGGGACCAGTTTTGTCTCCTTGCTGTCCTCCCAACCCACTAACTCTTGTGACGACTTTGAAAAGAACAGGCAAAAAAAGTCTGTCATTTTGGAGTGGAAGAGAGAAGTGGCTGAAAACTTCCATCCTTGAGGTTGAGCGGTTTTTTCTCTCTCTTTTAATTTTTTTCCCGTTTTTGGCAGGTGGTTGATGGAAACCACATGATGGTTCAGCCCCTGAAGTCATTTGTGTGTCTGTGTGTGCGAGCGTGTGTGTGAGCTCTGTACCTCATTGAAACCAGCTTGCCTACAAGGAAGTCAACCCCTCTCAATCCCCTTTAGTATAGTACAGCCTCCTCCAGTCCTGCGAAGGGCTTGACACACTCAGCTCCAGTCTGCTGGCAAAAGGGGGGAAAAAAACCATACAAAAAACAAGCGGAGGAACAGAAAAAAGACGGACTTTAACAAGGCGGCCAAGGAAAAGGCGCTTGGGTGGAGAAGAAAGATCTGCTTCAGGTGTGATTCCAAGGACCAAACTTTGATCTGAAGGTACTTTTTCTTTTTCCCTTTTTCTCCTCTCAACTCATTTTCCAAAGTTTGGTGGGTTTTTTTCCTCCTATCTCTCTCTTGGAGAACCTTTGGGGCAAATGGATTAAATGCAGTGGACCACACAGGAATTTCAGCCACGGAACCAGCAGAAACTGGGATTTTGGATTTTTAGATCCCTTGCTCTCACCCTCAACTTAAGCCACAGTGTTCTTTTACTCTAACCCCGTTAGACTTTCCTCCTTCCTAATTTTTTTTTTTAAAAATCCGCTCTGTTCCATTTACTGTCCCATCACTCTGTCTCCCCACCCCCTGCTCTAACTATTAGAGATAACTTCTCTTACGCTTTCAGGAATAAATTGTAAGAGTCCTGCATATCTACTTCTCACCCACCCTTTCTCCAGCTGCATACATTTTGTGTGTACATAAGGGGTGGAATTGTTCTCTCCAGTTGTCATTCCCTACATTTTGTTCCCCCTCCTTGTAAACTGACGAGAATCCTACTGTTAACAGCTTGCTCTTAAGCTCCCTTATTCTCAGGTTTCCTTTCATCTGCTTGGCAGCTGCCTAACCTTATAAGACTTATTTGATTGTTTCATTCTCGTTCCCTGGAAGAGCTTTTAAGGAACCCCTGCGTTGTAACTGGAAAGGAACTACGATAGGTGTGTAGCACAAGAAACCTAGGCTGATCTCAGCAGCTGGCCACACTTTATTCAGGCTGCCTTGTGGTGCGTCCCCAACTTTTTTGAAGGATAGCTCAAACCATCTACTAAGAAGGGAATTTGGGACTGTCATCTCAAACACTGTGTTTGGTCAGCACTTACATGCGGCTAAGTAGGAGACAGGACAGCTCTGAAGCCCCAAGGTCTAATTCACTGGGGAGTTCAGCCTTGAGGAAGTGAGGAGAAATGGCACTTATTGTGGGATGGAAGTTGTACATGTTCATCTATGTTTTTGTCTTAGATCCCAACATTTGTGGGAGCGGAGATCCCTGAATATGGATCTTTCTCATTTCTAGGTATAGATTTTCTGCAGCAATGTAGGAACTGACTGGGGTGGATCCTCAACGATTCCCGTAATTAACCAAACTGGAAATATGGAATTATAGCTGGAGCTATATCTGTGCTTATCTAGCTAATATATCAAAGTTGTCGGTGCCCAAACTCCTTGTATCCAAAGAGAGAAGTGAACTGAATGTACCAGATTTTTTCTAAAGCAGGGCTTTCCAAAGGATTTGGTTTTGAAAGCACCTCTCTTTTATTTGTTTCGCTTTCGTGTTTTTCGCTTTTGTGTTTTTCCATCTCAGGGGTAGATGCAATCTCCCGTTCTCAACCTCTGCAAACTAGTAACTTAAAATTAAAACAAAGGGTGAATTTGGGGAGAAATGCAGCTCCAAAGGGGCCTTTCTGAGTTCCCATGAAAAGAGAGCCTCAGACATGCTCATTGACTCTAGCGCCCTCTAGCTCCACTTGCAACTATGCAAGGTTGGGCATCAGAGGAGCGCCTTTTGGTCCAGGTTTGATCATATCCCAGGAGCAGCTAGAGGACTCTAGCTCGCCAGAAGGGCAGAAACTGCCTTTCCCTGATGTTTTTCTTCAATCTCTCATATTCAGAGCTTTTACTGCCTCTGGTCATGGTGATTTTAACTAGCTTCCGAGTCACTGCCTTCCCCATCTAAGCCCCTTGTGGAGTCATTTAGCGTCCCATTCCGTCTTGCGGGAACAGCTTCCCTAAACGAAACATGGGGTTGCAAACTATAAAAGAGCACTTTTATTTGTCTGTCTTTCTGTTTTATTGCTGTTCTTTGATTCGGCACTCTTCTGGATTTTATCTTCCCCAGACACCAGATCTTTCTGGTAGTTGGAGAGCGTAGAGACAGATATTTATTGTTAAATTTATTTGCTGCCTATTTTGCCAAGGGGTTAATGCTGAGATCCCCATCTTTTGCTAAGGGTATACAGAGAAACCCTGTATTCTCCTCTGTAGTTTCTCAATTTAGCATAGCATTTTTTAAAAAATTCTTTCTTAAATCCAAGCTGTCTTGGATTTGTCCAGTGTGAGTCAAAACATGAGCACAGCAGGCTGGAAGGGTTTTTCATTCATAGCCAGCATAAATGTTTGCAAACCGGGACTGCAAAGCCAGCAGTGTCTCCAGGAGCTTCCTATTCCCACCCTTGGAAGCAATTATACAAGGAGGCCCCCAGGGGGGATAGGAAACCCACAATGTCTGCCAATTTAAGCAAAGCCGCCTCAATCCTTTTAGCGGATCAAGCACTAAGGAGGTGGGAAGATGGTTATAGATGTTAGAAAGAGAGAACGAGAGGGAGAAAATTAAGACAGACTGAGCTGATCCAAGGTTAACACAGAAGAGGCATCCAGCTAAAATGGGAGATAGGGAAGAGTTGGTGGCTTTCAGAGAGAAGGCAAGAGGGGAGTGGCAGAAGTGCTTAGGCCAACAGATGTGGTAAGCACACACAGCTCCTGACTGCTGCCTCCATCTTTGGGAGAGCAGATCCAGCTGGCTTGTGGAGGAAAGGCTGCTTGGGAGAAAAACTATATGCCTGCTTGCCAAGTCTGCATCCTTGCGCCAACTCTGCCTTTCTTGGCCATGCAATTTCCTTGGCAGCCCACTGCTTGCTGAGCTGGCAGGCATGACCTACTGCCTGCCATTAGAATCCTCAAGCTGGCTCCACACAGCCACAGATGTCAAAGCCACACGGGCTCCTCTGACCCACAGCATGTGGCATTCCCCATTCCCACCCCCGCAGGCTTCTTATTTTTAATTTGATTGTTCCAGAGCTGTGTTGGTCAGTCAATCCTGCACTTGGTTTTTCCAGTCGCCATCTTTTCCCCTTCTCCCATGATTGTACCAAAGGTCACATTGTCATGGCTGGAATCAGGAGACCTGGATGGATTCCAGCATCCACCGCTCAAAGCTGGCAGCTATAGTCCTGAATGGTCCTGACACTTGAATTCTGTCCCCATTTTTCCTGTCTCCTTACGTGATAGGGGAGAAACCAATTTGTCAGGCATTGTGTACATAATATCTCAGTCCTATGTTCTTTCCCAGTGTTCTAGGGCTTTTTTTTAGGCATACAATATCTCTATGGCGTTGTGTTTTGTTTGGACCCCTTTAAAATATCCCTGCAATCTGGCAAAATAGCCTTAGAGGTTCAGAGGATTGTTTTCGTGGGAGTAAATATGAGAGGCAGGAGTGCTATGCAGGCCACCTTGTTCTCCTGATTTCGTAGGAAAGTGGGTTATAAAGCTAACAGAGAAATGAGTAAGTAAAATGTTGCTGCGGTGCAATGGCTAAGAATGAGGGAGGTGACATTGGAACCAAAGTGTCCCAGCTTTGAGGCTTTAAGTTGCAATTAATTTGGAATTAAAATTTGCCTTTCTTCCCAAGTAACTTTCAGCCTCATCCAAGCATTATGACTTGTAGTACAACAGTAACATAGGAGGCTTGATTAATAGCAAAGGGATGATGGCTACCACTATAAGATATCACAAATCACTAGGGAGGAAAAGGCCAGGGACATTCAATCTACAAATTGAGTGCTTTAATTATACACTCTCCCTTGCAGTAGGCTGACACTGTTGATCTAGACTTGTCAACTCAAAGAAAGCCCTGTTAAATATAAGTATAGGTAAGTATGCCTAGAAAGGAGCCTTGGTGGAGCAGCGGACTAAAGTGCTGTTAAGTAGCACTTATCTGCCAGCTGCCTGCAATTACTGCTAGTTCAAATCTCACCAGGCTCAAGGTTGACTCAGCCTTCCATCCTTCCGAGGTAGGTAAAATGAGGACCCGGATTGTGGAGGCAATAAGCTGACTTTGTATAAAAAGAATACCACTTAGGGGGGGCCAAAAGCCCTACTAAGCAGGTATATACAAAAGTCTGAAGGCTATTGCTTAATGCATTGTAAGCCACCCTGAGTTTCCGGAGAAGGGCAGCATATAAATCGAACCAATAAATAAATAAATAAATTTCAGATTGAACATCCTACAGAAGAAGAAAATATATTGAGTATATACCATAAGTAGTATTTGTTCAGAAGGGAGGAAATCATTAAAAAAGCAAGAAATGCAGCAATAGTGACTAATTTCTTTAACCAATATGAACATAGTCTAATTATGCATATCATTCTCATGATATGTCAAAATTTCAAGCTGATTTATTTATCACACATATATATTTCACCTTTCCTCCAAGAGCTTGTGGGGAGGCGTTATTCCTTCTGTCTTCATAACAATCTGTGAATTTCTTAGGCTTAGGGATTGATTCGAACATACACACAATTCACATGAAACATTAGATAAGCATCATTTCTTGACGAGCAATACAACCGATTATGGACTAACGACACATCCTAACAAGGAGTAATCCAAGTAACAAGTAAACAACTCAAGGAATATTGCCAGGTGTAAGATTTTTTTTCACTCAAAAAGCAAAAGAAATACAGTTTGAAAACACAGGAATCTTTCTGATTATTAGGCCTGTCATTATTCCTACAGTTACTACAAGGCCTCCTATTTGAACATTTTTAATTGGAGATACCAGAAATTGGAAATAAAATGCACCACCATTAAGCTACCACCTGTTCCTGCATGCACACACACACACGCACACCCCCCCACACCACAAAATTGTCTCCTGAAACTCAGAGATATGCTTCCATATTCTTCTTCTGTAGCGTCACCTGGAAATGGTTCCCCCACAGGGGAGTCATGAAATTCTTTGTCCCAATTGCAAACATAATAAGAATTGCAAATACTGGTAATACCTAATCAAGATGAAAAGTATCTTGTTTTTGTTGCATCTCCACAACCTCATCCTCATTTTGTTCCCAACCTTTAATATAAGATTGTATTGCGACATCCTGAGCTGTACCTACCTGGGTTAGCACATCTGCCCTCTCCTTTATATACAGGTAGTCCTTGACTTACAACAGTTCATTTAGTGATGGTTCAAAGTTACAACGGCATGAAAAAGGTGAGTTATGACCATTTCCCACACTTACGACTGTTGTGGCATCCTCATCGTCAACGTGAACAAAATTCAAACGCTTGGTAACTGACTCATTTTTATGACGGTTGAAGTGTCCCGGGCTCATGTGATCCCCTTTTGCGATATTCTGACAAGCAAAATCAATGGGGAAACCAGATGTTGGGCTCAATTGCAGCCGTAAATCGAGGACTACCTGTATTCTGACACTATCTTAAGGGCAGCTTCAAGATCAGTGGTGGGTTTCAAATTTTTTTACTACTGGTTCTGTGGGCGTGGCTTGGTGGGTGTGGCTTGATGGGCGTGGCAGGGAAAGGATACTGTAAAATCTCCATTCCCATCCCACTCCAGGGGAAGGATACTGCAAAATCCCCATTTCATCCCGATCAGCTGGGATTTGGGAGGCAGAGAATAGATGGGGGCGGGGCCAGTCAGAATTTTTACTACCGGTTCTCCGAACTACTCAAAATTTCTGCTACCGGTTCCCCAGAACTGGTCAGAACCTGCTGAAACCCACCTCTGTTCAAGATGTATAACATGTAGGAGGCTTTCTCAGTCATGCCTTGGAGGGAGGGAAATCAGGGGACTGCAGTGATTCTGAAATAGGTGCAGCAGAGGCAGGATGGGGATCAGCAGTGGGAATACTAAATGTTATGCTGGTATAATTTCTTGCCTCTAATATGGATGCAGAATGTTGCAGCATAGCAGCAACGAAAGGTCCAAAGGCAGCCTCATGCAGGAGATGCAAAACAACAAAATAGCTCTGCATTTATTTTTTAATAGTTCCTTTCATCCAACCCGAGCAATTTAACCTCCCTTTTCAACATGTTCCCCCCCCTCCACACACATATACACATTACTGCAATCTGGAATATTCCGGTGTCTTAGCCAGCTGGTTGCTGGCATGCTTATGTCGCCATTGTCTTCCAACTGGCACTATTGTTAAAAATAAAGTTCAGACCCTAAATGAGCATTTTGTATGGACAAGAAGCCAAATGATTTGAAAGGCGAGCTCCAATTTTGATACTTTATGTTGGAAATGGGTGGAGAGGTTTGCTGAGCTGCAGTGCATATGAGAGTAGGAACCAAAGCTCTTCTCCTCTGTTCATGAAAAGCAGAATCTGGCTCTGGCACAATGGCAGCTGCAGGGGGAAATGCCTGTAATTGACAGCTTCATGTAGAGCACTGCATGATGTTTGGGGAAAGCTGCAAGATCAGGGCCAAGATGTGAACATGTTCAAGGCTGGTCCAAGATCATTGGTTGCAGGAAATCCACCCCTACACGCTCTAATTAACAATCATGGAGAGCACATTCCACTCCAGAAAGGCTGCTGAGAAAGTGTCATTGAAATAAATAACAATTGCAAAATAGCTCTGCAATGGGGCACCAAGAGTGCAAGGGAGAACTTCCAATTAGCCCAGGAGTCTGTGCATTGGCTAAGGTTGAATTAAAAGTCGCTCAGTCCAGGGGGTTCTCCACTTTGCATAATCTTCCTTTCCTACCCAGAACGGACCAATGTTTCCTCCTGATCTGAAAGAGAAAAAGATGGAATAGCTAGTCATTGGCTTTTGATGGGCAATACTCAAAGCCTTCCATTACAATTCTCCTGAAGGAGCTTCCAGATACAAACAGTCTTCATGTAATGACTGCCTTGTTTAATGACCATTCAAAGTTATAATGGCACCGAAAAAGTAACTTTATGACTGGTCATTGCACTTACATTGCACAATCAGGGGTTTGAGATTTGAGTCTTTGCAAGCAGCAAGCATTTATGACCCATGCAGCGTCTTGCGAATACAAGGCAGCTATTTGCATGCTTCCTAGCCAGCTTCTGACAAGCAGAGTTGGTGAAGAAATCACCAACAAAATCGCAAGCCGCAGTTACATGATGTCTTGTTCAACAACTGAGTTGCTTAGCAATGGAGTTGTTTGTCCAAGTTGTGGTAGTTAAGCAAGGACTATTTGTGTGAGCATTTCTATACCTTACCAGTCAAAAATATGATGTGCCTAAACCACGTTTCCATCCATAGAAGATCATTTTTTTTGTCAGAATTAAAAAGGCCAACAAAGCAGTGGGAAAACACAGGCATATTCCAAAGGCAGAGGATAAAGTCTAGCACACATCTGTGTATGCACACTCACTGGAGAGTAGTATTCCAAGAAATAGGGCAAACACACAATAAAACCCTTGTTTGGAAAGCTCCTTCGTTTACATTTCTTTATATCGCATTCCTTATAACATTCCTCCCTATTACTGTCAAAGTGTGTTAAAAGTTAAACAAACAAGAAAGAAAAGAGAATTTGGTATTGCCAGTTCTCAAGGCTGATGAGAAAGTTCAAATCTTATTAGTTCTTGCTTTGACATTCACAGCATGGGGCTGGTCGCTGGAATAGCTCTGTTTTCCCTTTCTAGGCCCTTTCTCCTGCGATTCCCTGCCCCCCACCCCAGTTGGAATAAAATCATGCCATCTTAACATTGGCCGTTTGCATCACCAATTCCTATTTCACATCTGCAGCAATTCCAGCTGTATGCCCACTCTTTCCAGACCCTCAGGCTTTGCAAGTCACCAGCATTCTAGCAAGCACCAACCAGGGGGTTGCAGCCTAAATAGGGTGGGCCCGATATTCTTGAACTGCAAGACAATGCTTTGGCTTTCCCGGGTTGTCTGCTCCTCTTCTGACATCCTATCTGGGCATTGCAAGCTTTATGATATGAAATGAAAAAACTTACAGGAAATCAAGCATAAAAATGTATCTGCAATTTTTTTTTTGTACTATGGTATTATTTTTTATTTATTGAAGAGATTCTTTACAGAGTAAAAATAATATAAACTTAAAGAACAAAAAACTAAACTGATAAGTAAATAAGGAAGAAATAAAAGGGAAAAGGTAGAAAAGAAAGAAGAAAAGAGAGATACAAAACAGCAGCTTCTGATCTTTACAGCAGTTACAGTAAATGCATTTATATTTTATCCTCTCTGTAGTTAGATTGTGGCTTTGTTTTTTCCTTATTCTACCCTTGCTATTTCTCAAACCCATAAATCACAAATTCGTTCTTTTTATAGTTTTTGCAAAACCTTTACATAAATGGTTTCCAATCAGAAAATGTGTCTATAATTTTTTTTAATTAACTGAACAAGATAAAACAGATTACAATTTTGATGGGTAGGGAATGAAAAAGCAGAACAGTCAGTTCAGAGGGCTAATGACCAAATGGAAGAAAGGTATCTGTACCGTCTAATGCACCTCTGGTCATGCCTACATCTTGATAACTTTGTCTTTGTGATCATGGGTAGTGAAGGGCTATAAATTCTATATACCTAGCGCGGATATCGGCAACCCACAGTTCCAGAGCCGCATGTGGCTCTTTGACCCCTCTCCTGCAGCTCCCTGCTGACCCGGTCGTGTGACCTGCTCTCCGCCCCAAGACACTAGCCGAATCTGGCTGTGACCAACACCAACCTTGCTAACACAAGGGCTGGCGGGGTGGGAATGGGATCCAGGAGGAGGGTACGACAGAAAGGGGGACAGGCCCGCAGCTGAGGAGCGAGCATAAGCCTTGGCAGCAGCTTCCCCAAAGACAACCCTCCTCCTTCTCCTCATGCGACCCCCTGGCTGGCTGTTGCAGGGCTGGGAGGGTGTGCACGAGCGGGGATACCCTCCTCAAGTGAGCAGCTGAGCTCGGCCAAAGCGCAGCAAAGGCGCATGGAGCGGGCGAGTTGGGGGTTGAGCAGCAAGGGTGCTCCGGTTTTCTCTGAGTCTGATCCCCAGGGTGGGTGGGTGAGGTTTGACGGGGCCAGCCCCCTTTTCCCATTGTCCTGAGCTTCTTTACTCCTCCAGCTGAGCAGTGCCGCCCCCAGCATAGATTAAAAAGCATCCTCCGAGTGGCAAAAGAAGAGAGAGAAATGAGAGGAGAGAGAGAGAAATGAGAGAGAGAGAAAAGGGGAGAAAGAGAGAGAAAGAGAGAGAAAAATATGGTCCTCCTTTTCCAGATTTTCTCCGGTTTTTAACTTAGTTTCTCCTTCAGAAAAAGTGAATAAATCAGTATAAGTCAACCAAGGTTGTGAGGTTATCATTTCTCTTCCGAAAAATGCTTCTTGGGGTGACAATCATGAAGGAACTTTAGGAGTCAATGTCTATGGAGGTTCTCAGTCATCCAGGTCATGGTTGTCCCAAAGGTGCTTTTTCAAGTCAATCTTGCTTTACATCTATTCCAAACCTTCAGGATGGCATGCCTAACAAAATGATTTTGAAAATCAACATTACCTTTAACTAAATCACTTGTCCCCCAACACCTCTTCTCCCAAACAGTTAGGCTTCCAATTGCCAATTGCTCAGCTGTTTGTCTTTTTTCACTTACCCACTTTCTCACTTACCCACTTTATCCCCAGTGTTGTCAATCTGAACCCCACAGGAAAACTTAAAAGGATGCCAGATGCTCCATATGTTGCTGGCCTCTAATGTGATCTTTGACATCTATGGTGATCCTAAGCTGTATTAGTCCTACCATCTCCAAAGCATCAGCTACTGGAGTCATTGAGAGATTTCCCTCCAATGCAAATGAGGAGCTATGGGTCTCAAATCCAGAATGACATTGCAAAGACCCTTTCAAATTTGGGAGCGTCCATATTTGCAATACAGGTAGTCCTCGACTTACAACAGTTCACTTAGTGACCATTCAAAGTTACAACGACACTGAAAAAAAAAGTGACTTATGACCATTTTTCACACTTATGACCGTTGCAGCATCCCCATGGTCACGTGATTTACATTCAGATGCTTGACAACTGAATCACATTTATGACCATTGTGGTGTCCTGGGGTCATGTGATCACCTTTAGCAACCTTCTGGCAAGAAAGTCAATGAGGAAACCAAATTCACTTAACATCTGTGTTACTAATTCAACAACTGCAGTGATTCGTTTAACAAATATGACAAGAAAGGTAAAATGGGACAAAACTCACTTAACAAATTTATCACTTAGCAACATAAATGTTGGGCTCCATTGTGGTCATAAGTTGAGGACTACCTATATACGCAAGGGCAACTGTGGGGGAGGAACTTTAAAAAGTCAAGATGGAGTCTTTGATCATGTGATCTAAAAAGAGGTGTGACTTAGAAAGGGGTAGGTATTTAATCATATGTTTGCTTCTGCCATTTTGACTTTTTTGAGACCCTTTCCCACAGATGCTGCTTAATGTGTATTTAAAAAACGCCAGTTGCATAGTTGCTAGTTAACTGACTTCCCATCTACTTTGACTCTGAACAAAAGGGAAGATCCGAAGGAAAAGCAAACTTGAAAAAGGGAGAGGTATATTTGTAAATGTGTAAGGTGGGGTCATACCAGTTCAAGAGACAGCACTGCCAAGCCTGGTTTCAATATGACAGAAAGGGGAAATTATTAAATGCACATGGGAGAAACTTTTAAAACATATTTCATACATTTTAATAAGGTTTAAATGAAATGAATTCCAGGTTAATTTTTTTTTTGTCCTGGCCCCTTCTACATTTTTGAACTATGGCCCCCAGGATGCCATTCAAAACCCACATGTGGATTCTGCTTGCAAAAAAAAAAAAACACCCTCCCACTTAGGGTAAATGGAGAGATGCTTCTCTAATTGGATGTGGCACCAGGAGGGGATTCCAGGCAGCCTTTTGAATATTTTATCATAGAGCAGTGTGACTCAACCTCAGCAACTTTAAGATGGGTGGCCTTCTACTCCCAGAATTCCCCATTCAGCAAATGCTAGGGAATTCTGGGAACTGAAGCCCACACATTTTAAATTTGGTGAGGTTGAGCAACAGTCATAGAGAATGCACTGTGGCAATGAGTGCACTATTGGAAGACATAAAATATCAGTCTAGGGATAGATTGTCTTAGAGAAAATCTATTGATGTGGTCACTAGGAGTAAAACATGATTTGATGGCACAATCAGTCACCAAAAAGAATGACAGCTATAGGAAGTACTATTTTTCTTCTGAACCTGCCAAGTAATGGCAGCTAGTATGGTCCTCTGTGGATGGACCTTAACCCTTTCTGAAACCCACCCTACTCTTATAAAGAAGGAAACATGGTTTAATCAGGGCTGGGATTTTGAATTATCGGAGGAGTATGCTGGAGAGTGTCATATCACAAACTCAAACTACGTAGGAGACAAGCCAAGTAAACACTTGTGGAAACATCAGTGTTTTCTTTTACCTCATCTTATTTTTCTCAAGAGTGGTGCAGTCAACCAGAACAGCTTTCCCCCAGTGTGGTGTTCTTTAGACAGATTGGGATTACAATTTCCAAAATAGCCTATTAGTTAGTCAAGATGGTTGAGGATTCTGGGAATTGGAGGTCCCAGGTTGAGTACGGCAGGCCTATTAAATATATGCAAACGCTGCACCTGGAAAGACTGCAATGAACTGTGTTTCTGTTCTCTGCCCAGTTTTTAATTCTTGGAATTAACCCAGAAATATATGAATACCGTTTCTTCAGTCTCTGGTTCTTGCAGCTGGTGATTTGTTTCGAAAAAGAAAAATGCCAATGCTCTGTCCATTATGAAATGAATTTGTCTTAATCCCAGGGCCGTATGAGCATGAGCAGTTGAGCCACAGAAGCTCACTGAAGGACCTGTGTTTAGATTAGACCTTTTGAAGTGTTCTCTGTCCACAGTGGGCTCCCACTGTTTTCATCAGAATGACAAAAGCAGCATCAGAGGAGCCTTGTGCATCAGGGTGACATGGTCATAAATGTAGCAAACAAGTGGAGCTTAAAGTCACAATGCCTCAATGCTGCTTGCATTGCTATGATCCACCTTCCCCCTCCTACAGACCACACTGCTCTCTACCATTTTTGGAGCAGCACAGGAGTAAAGTAGTTTAATTAGGACACTGGGATATAGGTTTTAATACTTTGCCAAGCCACAAAAGTTACTAGTTGTTCTAATCCAGGCTTGTCAAACTTGTGGCCCACGTGCTGGCCATGCCCATGCCCGGTTTAGCAAAGGAGGGGAAAAGTCATGATATCTCACGTGATGCCACCATGACAATGCGGGTTTGACACCCCTGCTCTAATCCCTCATAGAACTACTTTGGGGATAAATGTGTGGATATATCTATAATATAGATATCCTCTGAGCTTTCTTGGAAGAAAGATAAAAGTACATTTCATAGCTGATTTTTTTGGGAAATGAAAACTGTTCTTTGAACTGTTCATTTAAATGCTGATCAAAGATCGTCTGAGAAACAATGGCTTTCAGATGATAAAAATTAGGGGGATGAAGTGTGGTGCAACTCACAAAAGATTGGCCTGCCCCAACTGGGAGTCCTTCCGCTATGTTGGATTACAACTAGCATCCTACATCCTACATCAGGGGTGAAATGCTCCCGGTTCGGACCGGCTCGGGCTAGTAGGTAGCGATGATGGCCGGTGGTTCGGAGAACCGGTAGCAATGGCAGCTGGAGGCTCCGCCCGCCCACCTACCCACCTGCCCCATTCCCTGGACTCCTACTGTTCACCTTTCTCCCGCAGCTGGCTGTCAGGGAAGGCAAGCGCCTGAAAGGTATCGGAGTCACTCACTCTCCTTCTTGAATGAGCCGCTCTGGTCCATGCACCAGCTGCGCAAGCGCACACCGTTTATTTAATTCAGCAGCAGGTTGGGTGTGTGCTTGCGCAGCCGGAGCGTGGACCAGAGTGGCTTATTCAAGAAGAAGAGTGAGCGACTCCAGTACCTTTTGGGCGCTTGCCTTCCCTGACAGCCAGCCGCGGGAGAAAGGTGAGCAGTAGGAGTCCGGGGAATGGGGCGGATGGGCAGAGCCGCGGGAGAAAGAAATTTAAAAAGTTTTCCTACCAGGTTCTGTGGGCGTGGCTTAGTGGAAGGGGGTCTTGTGACTGAGTGGGCATGGCTGTGAGTGACATCGAGTTGGCCATGCCCACTCAGTCATAGGACACCCCCCCAGCAAGCTACGCCCACAGAACTGGTAGGGAAAAATTTTAGATTTCACCCCTATCCTACATCAGTGATGGCGAACCTTTTCAGCACCGAGTGCCCAAACTGGAATGCGTGTGTGTGTGTGTGTGTGTGTGTATGTGCGCTGGAGCACAGGAAACCCGAAGACCAGCTGCACCTGTTTTTTGGCCTTTTTCAGGCTGTTTTTGGACCATTTTCAGGCCGTTTTTGGACCTGTTTTTTGGCCATTTTTCAGGCCGTTTTTTGGTGCTCCGGTGCCCGTGAAGATCAGCTGGCCGGTACGCATGTGTGTGCCAGAAACCAGAAGAGCAGCTGGCGATGCTGTGCATGCCCACAGAGAGGGCTCTGCATGCCACCTCTGGCATGTGTGCCATAGATTTGCCATCACGGTCTTACATGGATGTGCTACAGTTTAAAACTAGGTAACCTGGTAGCCTGGATAAGTTTGGGACATGAATTGCAGTTTTGACCATACTTAGTTAGGGCTCATGGGAATTACATGAAGTAAGGTGGGCAGTGAAGTCTGCAAGCCTTGAAGTTGGACACCCCTGCTCTACATTATCTAGGGATATTAGATTGCCAGCTCCTTCTATGATCCAACCTATCAGCAGGGCACCAGGTTGAAGAAGGCCAACCCAAAGACAATCCCACATTTCTGAGACAATTAAGCTGCTGCAGAGCATTAGAGGCTGCTCTGAAATCCCACATTGGTCTTTTTAGAACTTAATTTCTTGTGTGGGCTTGAAGCCTATCTTTTTTATATGGAATAAGATGAGTAACAAAATCTTATTTCCCAACAATGAACATAATAAAAATCATATCAAAGGACCACCAAACACGTCTCATCTACCATCTGCCAGCAAAACTCCGGATTCCAAAATACTACTTGTATTTTTTTCCTAAAAGTGTTTAATCTTGGACTCTGGCCAGACTCTGAATATTAATCATCTTGTACAAATTGTGCATATTTGCAAATGCTTTCTAATATTGCATTAATTAAAGCCCTGCTCCCCTTCATTTCAGAGAGGTTTGAGAAGGAAACCTTCCAATACATCATGTTTCATATTATTGAGGGGCTGGGGCCAGGCTTGGCTGGGGCCATCTCACTTTTATGCAACAGTGATCAAACTGGGTTGGTCAAGCAGCACATCCTCTTCTTCCTTCCCCAGTATGTCCACACATCACATCATAGCCCAAGCTGCATTGGCTTGTCCCAGGCCCAGTGTGTGTACAGGTAGTCCTCGACTTAAAAAAGTTTATTTAGTGACCATTCTAAGTTACAAGGGCACTGAAAAAAATGACTTCTGACCATTTTTCACATGACATTTTTCACACAGTCATATGTGTGAAAAATCGTCAGAAGTAGGGTTTTTTTGGTGATTTGATCAAAATTCAGATCTTGGCAATTGACTCATATTTATGAGGCTGCAGTGTCCCAAGGTCACATTTCATGACCTTCTGACAACTGAAGTCAAAGGGGAAGCCATATTCCCATTACAACTGTGTTACTAACTGAACAACTGCAATAATTCATTTGTTGCACCACTATGGCAAGGATTGTTGTAAAAATGGGTCAAAATTCATTTAACAACTGTCTCGCTTAGCAACAGAAATTTTGGGTTCAATTGTGGTCGTAAGCCGAGGACTACCTGTACAGCCAGGGAGAGTTGCTAAGAGAGAGAGAGACTTCCACCAGCCTGGCGTCAGCTCCAAAATTGGAATAGAAAACTGGGTGTGACTCCACCTATAATCGCAACCATTTGGGACCTGGGATATAAAGGCTGCTATTGTGGGCTTTGGAGTGCTTTGTGGGTTTGGAAGGGACACGGGAGATGCTCGCTGCTTGTAATTGTTGGCTGCAGCCTGGGTGGAAAGCAGCTTTTACTGGAAGTAGCTCTTCCAGGAACGCAATCATTCATATTTTGGGCTGTCCCACTAAAGACAATCTGCTTGATAGAGTTGCCACCTTTCTCCCTGGCTTTGTTCCTGTGCCATCAGCAGCAGTCTGACAAGGAAAAATAAATAAATCATTGGAAGCTGTCTCCAACATGGAGATTAAAGGAGAGGAAAAAACTTCAGGACTTATTTTCTCCCTGGCAGGCTGCTGTTAAAAATATAAGAGCGCAGATATTGGGAACAGACAAAAAGAAGAAAGGAAACCTCAAGTGTGTAACAAGGAATATTTTATTGAGGCCAATATGTTTGGAACAGAATAAACCTTTAGAGTCACTATTAAACATAACTAGTGGATGTCAATCTGTATGATCATACAATATTATCCTGGCATTCTGATATCTAACTCACTCATGTGACGTGTGATGGTCCCCATCCTATTCTTTTCCTTTTGTTTCTCCTTTTATATTCTATCCCCCCTTTTTATAAAGGTTTCTGCTGAATATGCTTTCCCTACATAATTAAATTACATACATTCTTATCCAAGACGTAATTCATTAAATCTTATTGGTGGGAATGTATTTAAAAATGTAGCACTTGCTTGACATAATTTTACTTTATCTTTTCCTTCCCATTCTGGCAGACTAGAAATCTGTGATTGCTTTTAATCTCCAAGACTATTTTTCTCTGTGATCTACACAAAATGTGCAGCTTTAAATGATAATACATTGAATAATATTTTTGAATACTATTTTGAATAATAATAATATTGAATAGTATTTTTAAGCCTGCATATTTGTACCAGTTGCTTGTGTCTATGGGTGTATAGCTGTCATGTTAAAAAAGCAAAAGAACAAAAGACATGCACACCCCAACATGACTATGTAACATGATTGGAATAAAGAAGAAACTAAAATTATGGTCTGAACTGGAAGTTTGCAAAGCACAAAACTTGTGCTTTGTGCTCACATGCAAATAATATGTCAATTAAAACACTAAGGATGCGTGTGTGACACCAGATTGAGTAGCAAAAGCAATGGAAAAATCTACTTATTAGTAGATAATAGTAGGTGTTATTAATTAATTAGCATTCATTAACATACTCCCTCCAAATAACAATTGCAATTTGAACAAAAATAAAGCCAACACCTTGATAGCACCCACCAAAACAGAAAATGTTTCAGTGTAGGTCTTGCCCTGGTCTGTTCACGCTTTGTGCAAAATAATGTCCGTGTAGGTATAAAAGTGTGCAAGCATGTGTTCTTCTGGTATGTCAGTCACCTCAATATGTAAATGTAAATTACCCTAAGTGTGGTTAAAAACAATGGAAAAAGAACTAGCTATTGAAATCCGTCATCTCATTCAGCTGTTTCATTCTGCTTCACGGTCAAGCTGTTGGCTCTTATCTCTGTGGTTTGGTTATGCTTTGAGTTGCTCCAGGGGAAAAAAAGCATGTGCAGAAAAGCTCGGTATTAGTTTTTCAGTGACAACTGGGGAGAATGCTAAGATCATCTGGTTATACAGCCCATGAAATCTGGTCACTCCATGTCAGCAGTGTTTTGTCTGCTTTAGTTGTAAATCTACCCATTGTTATTTTAATTTTTGTACTCTTTCTGACCTTCTGTACTGTTTTTGTCCCCTTGCTGTCTAAGCCAAAGGCACTGGCAAGTACAGAGGAGCTCCCAAAGTCTCAGGTGATCCCTTTGCTAGCTACATTTGCAGGACTTTTTTTTTTATAATACTTTATTAAGTTTTTCATATATACATTTGCAGGACTTAGTCCAATCTTTGGTGTCCTTGAATTGTAATACAATAAGCTAAGGTTAAAACTAACCAGGTTTACTGCCTTCAGCAAGCTGAGGCCAGCCATGAGCCAACAACACTGCAGAGCTAGTGGCTTTGAAGGGAGGGGAAATAGAGCATAATTCACTAATTACTGCCCTCTTCCCAAATGTTATTTTCTTGCATTATTTCAGTAGATCATATTGTAAAAATTAGAATAGGAAGCAGATTCTAAAGGGAATCTGTTCACCACAATTTATAGTCTGTGCATGTGCAGAGCATCCGTGATGATGTCCGGGCGGGTGGGCGGAGCTTCCCGCTGCCACCACTACCGGTTCACTTGAACCGGTGTGAACCGGTAGAAACCCACCACTGGCTGGTGCACTTATGCATACCCCCTTACAGACCTCTTAGGAATGGTGTGAGGTCCACTAGGGACAGTCATCTGGAGAAATGGAATCTAGAAGCTTCCCTGGATGAATTCTGCCTCATATATAAGCTTGAGTTAGAGAAAGATTTTAAAGCCATTTTTTTTTGGCTCAAATGATGGTCAACTTCGTTGTGTTCCTGCTTTGCTGGCTATGTCTAACTTAATTTGGTTTTGTGGGTCCTTTACTTCCTCCACACCCTTTTTCAAGTACATTTTTAGAGCTGAAGTGAATGAAAAGGGGGATGGTTATTAGTAGGACTTCGTTTTAAGAGGTAAGCAAGTGAGGGAAGTTGGCCTTTTCTCTCTTTCTGTCCTTCATGCACATACATGTTTTGTTTTCCTGGGGGAATGGAGGAAAGATGCAGTTGAGTAATAGGTTCCCAAAAGTTCCTCATATAGCAAGTGGAAATGCAAAATAGCCATAGTGTTTTAAGCATTTTTACTGCTGACTGAAAAACCAGAGGACTCAAGATTTGAACGAATCCATAGATGCTCCAAATACACTTAATGTGCTTTATCAAATTGGTCCATGGGTGAATCAGAAAATCCCTTAAACAGGGGCCCCTCTCTAGAAGAGACATGTGCCATGTCAACATTCCTCCCTCCCACCAAGTTTACACTTTCTATATTTAGATCTTTATCTTTCTTGTCTTTCTCCTAATAAATTCTGGCTATGAGGACTGAGCAGGGGTGTCAAACTTGATTTCATTGAGGGTCGCATGAGGGTTGTGTTTGACCTTAGGGGGCCAGGGTGGGCGTTGGTCAGCTCGATGTCACTTGTGCTGGGGGCACCTGTGGTGGCCAAAGCTCTCTGCCAGAGAAAATGGACTCCCAAGCGCCTCCTGCAACTCTCTGCTGGCGAAAACAGAGTTTGGGAGTACTGCCCGTGGCCCTCACGAGCTCCATTTTCAACTGCAATGGCTTCCTGCAACCCTAGTTTTCTTGGCCACAAAATATTGGGCAAATCTGAATCCCCACTCTCATCATTATTTCTTGAGGCATGAATGGAAAAGAGAAGATGAAACTGGCACAATGTGTTTATCAAAATGTGACCAAGAGGAAAAGTGATTTTAAAATTCTGCTTTGCTTTTATCAAAAGTGGACTGTTTCCTAGCTCTTGAAAAGATCGTTGAAAACACATTAAAACCAGTATTCCATAAATAGGACAAATCTCTACTTTCCCCATTATTTTGGGAGAATTCATTATGAATCCTTCCATTTAGAGGACAGTGAAACAATGTGCTAAATACCAAATGTCCCACTTACAGTCAGCATTTCCTTTTGGGTTGTAAGGAATGTTTTGAAATATTCCATTCAAAACAATGGAAGGCATTCAAGACAGTAATAGAAATCTCAGGAGGATATAAACTTCCCTCAAAGGAAATTTGCTTAAGCATATAATAATATTTTCTCAGGCAGAGGTGATACTAACATTGTACTGTGCGAGAGAACAATCAAAACTGAAACCATTAGATGCTGAACTGGACTGAAGGAAGAGCTGCTTCCTTTAAGGCAGTGGTGTTCAATTTTGGCAACTTTTAAGATTTGTGGACGTCAACTCCCAGAATTCCCCAGCCAGCCATGCTTGGACACCCCTGCATTAGGGCGTTCAGTAAAATAACTTTTGCCCCTCTAAAGCTTAAGCCTCATATTCTGAAGAGCCCAAAGTGAAACCATTCTCAGAAATGAGTTGTCAGGGCTGGCTATAGGAAATTCAGTTCCTTGCTGAAGAAAGTTTTTTGCATAAAGAAAAGCAGAGGGTGACACCCATCTCTGCTACAGTCAATGTTTTCAACAGACTTGGGACTCCTTTTAAAGATCAGTTCTTGCCTTCATTTCTCCCAAATCCTTCCTCCTGAAATAGCCTTCTCTCTCCTGCTGGTAGGGCCAGGCCTGAATTTGCTTAGGCAGAAAAAGGGTTGGATAATCTCCTATGTTTGCACAGACACAAATTCGAGCCAGAAATTAAGAAGGAACAATTGGGCTTTTATTTCTAGAATGTTATTTCTATCATGTTTCAACATTTAGTTGTAAGGGGGTGGGGAGGAGAAGCAAATTGGTAACAGTACATTATGTTGGAAAATAATTCCTTAATTTTTTGTGTACACTCATATAATTCTAAATCCTGTCTAGAAGTTAAGAATATAGTTTTGATTCCAAAGATTTTTAGATTGGGCATTAACAATTTTGTCAGATTGCCCCCAACCTGTTGAAACTCTTGTGAATAATAAATTAGTGAAATTCATTATCACAAAATGCCAGTCTTTCAAGGTAGGTTAAGTCAATCAACAGATAAAGCAGTAATTCCAGGAATGGCCTTTATGTCCACAATGGAGCCCAAAATGTCCATTGCCAAACAAAACAGTTGTTAAGTGAGTTTTTCCCCATTTTACAACCTTTCTTGCCACAGTTGTTAAGTGAATGACTGCAGTTGTTAAGTTAGTAACACAGTTATTAAGTGAATCTGGCTTCCCCATTGACTTTGCTTGTCAGAAGGTCAAGAAGTAATCACATGACTCCAGGACAGTGAAACCATCATAAATACATGCCAATTGCCAAGCATCCAGATGTTGACCTCGTGATTATGGGGATGCTGCAATGGTTGTGTTAAAAAAATGTTATAACTCACTCTGTTCAGTACCATTGTAATTCCAAACAGTCGCTAAACCAATAGTTGAATGTCAAGGATTATCTGCAATAGGGTAGAAGAGTAGAGTCTTGAAAGCCTAGTATAGTATGAGTTTCTGTCTCATTCTATACTAAACAAAACCAAGGCAGGATTATTGTGAGTTTCTTTCTCACCCTTCCCCCTTACTCTAGACCAAATAATCTTTCCTCAAATTCCCACTTCAATGGCCTATTCCAGGGGTCAGCAACCTTAAACACTCAAAGAGCCATTTGGACTCATTTCCCAAAGAAAACAAAACACTGGAAGCCACAAAACTCTTCCCATGCCTGACTATTTCCTGAGCAGCCACAAAACTAGCATATGTAGTTGAATAAAACATTCTTTCTTCTGAAACTTTTCTTTTCTTGGATTTATCCATGGTTGGCCTACCGGGAGTCAAAAAGCTCAATAAATCGTGTGCCGACGGGTGTCGCACATTGGCAGTTGTGACTCATATTTTGAGCGACAGGGAGTCGCAGCAGAGGGATGAAAGAGCCACATGTGGCTCCAGAGCCATGGGTTGCTGACCCCTGGCCTATTCTTTTCTTCCATATGCTCAAAGCCAAGTCTATCTTTTTTTACAAAGGCATAGTGATGGACAATTGCTTGAGTGGCTTTGAAAGGAAGTTGAATAAATTCAAGGAGGGTGGGTCTCTCAAGGCTATATTAGTCGGTGTTTCCTCTGGATTGGGGTCAGCACACTTTCAAACATCACTTGCTGTGGGAGACTGATGGGAAAGGCATTACATCTACGTCTCACCAGAGGTATCTGGTTGGCCATTGTAAGAAACAAAATGCAGAACTAAGAGTCAAAAGGGCTATTCCCAAAGTCTTATGTTCTTACTGTAATCTTGGGGTAGAAAATAAACTGGTTTTACTGAATGGGGATGTATGTATATGTTGTTGAAAGAGACTGGAAATCCCAGTGGTGGGATTCAAATAATTTAACAACCGGTTCTCTGCCCTAATGATTTCTTCCAACAACCAGTTCAGCAAACTACTCAGAAAGTTAACAACCAGTTCTCCCGAAGTGGTGCGAACTGGCTGAATCCCACCACTGGACTGGAGCATTTCGTAGGTATATTCTTCTTCATCATATTCCAATGACATTTTCCTTTCATGGCTCCCCAGCACTAATAATAACTTGAGGGGACAATTCTTTTTAACAGGGCAAAGCAGAGGAGAATTCCCTTTCCAGCAGCACCATCCTCCTCCTGATCAGTGAACACAACCTCCTCCCATATGCTGCTATTTATAGTAACACAGCAGGAACAGCACAAGTGACAGGTTTAACATCATGTGCAACTCAGTCCTTTAATACAGATTTACCACCTCAGTGACAAGCCTTTGTGGTAACAAATTACATCCTTTCACCTCACTTTCTGCAACTTAAGTATTGAAACATGTCATATCCAAGTCCCAAATTGTAACTTACAAAAGTGCACAAGTCGCCTGCTGCTTTTGACTCTTCCTGGCAACATGGGAATGAAAAGAAACTACCAATGTGGTATTGTTGCATCATCACCTAGAATAGCTTCCCTCCACTTGATGCTCTCCAGATGTGGCTAGGAATTGTAGAACTGCATTGTGGCATATCTGAAGGGCACCAGGTTGGAAAAAGCTACTTCTGGAATATCAATCAATTGAATCAATCAGACAGCACAGTAATTGCTGGTGCATTGTGGTTGCATCCCTTTTTCTCCAATTAATGGAAAGTTAATTCTCACATTAATGGAAAGTTGCAGGAGCTGTGTAAATTGGCAATAGTTGTTGTATTTTTATAGTTTGGTTGCAATTCTCCTTTTCATGTGTGAATCAGTCATAAATCTGTCATAAAACAGTCATAAAACATTCTGGCTTCTGATCTTTTACAGACTTGAAACATTTACCACAGCTATACTGGAACAATTTTAATCATAGCTAAACTTGTACTGAAATGAAGGGTATTAAATGGTTTGATTCTTCCTGGTCAAGTTTAAAAAGGTTAAAATTAAAGGAAAGTAAAGAAGGGTGCTTTAGTGGACCAGCTGCCAAGGAGAATTTGAAAAGACTGTTACAGCATACTGTAGAACCAAGATCCCTGGAAAGTCATGATGAATAAGAAAAAAAGATTGCTTCTATTGAACATCTGTACTCTGAATTATTGGATATACAGGAGTTTTAGTATCCCATGCAGGTGGATATCCTCAGTGTTTGATATTCCATCTGAGTTAATGGGTTCAGGACTAAGACCCTGCTGGAGCAATGCATAAAGAATACTGAGTGATCATGAGGATCACACAATTAAATGCTTCAAGCTTTAGAGGCATAGTTTCCAGGAAATGCTGAAATCTGGCATGCATTTCTTAGAGTAACCATCTGTCACTGGCTGCAATTAAAGCCTAATGTGATGTTTTGAACATTTGAACATTCATAGATATGCATAAAATAAATACAGGGGGAAAAATGCTGCTGCAGAAAACAGAAGGAGTTCAACAGCAGAGAAGTAGCTCAGAAACAGACATTTGCTCAATATTTCTGTCCTTTTCAGGGTTACGCTTTCTGTCCATCTATATTTGGTTGATGGTCTAGTACTGTAATTATTTCTCACCATTCGATACTTATTCCAGCTTCTAGAAAAGCCGGCTTTCTCCATCTACATATCCAGAATATTGGATTTCAGACAGTCTTAATTTGCCATCACTCCTTTCTCTAACACCAAATTAGAGTGTGTGTATGGGGGGGAGTTTAAAAATTAAAGGTAATGCTTACCTACTGCATTCGTCTGAAATGCTCCTGCTTTTCTCCAAGAAGGAGGACTTGATCTTCACACAGAGCATTTCTAAGCATGTTATGGGATATGTCAAAGCAGTTGCTTGTTTATTATTATTGCTCAAAACGTTTCAGGGATGTGGGTGGGAGGCATCCCAAGGACAGCTTCTTTTGCTCCAGTCCAGCTTTTCCCATCCATCCTTTTTTTTTTAACCAGAGAATTTTTCACCTCCACTCACTGTATTATCAGCCTGTCTTGAATGGTTGCAAAGATAAGGGTGTTTTTGGGCAAATGATATTTTTATGGTTTCCTCAAATGGTATGCAATTTATTCAGCTTCTTCTAGACCAGGGATGTCAAACTCGATTTCATTGAGGGCTCCATTAGGGTTGTGTTTGAACTTGGGGGGCCAGGGTGGACGTGTCCAGGGTGGGCATAGCCAGTATGATATCACTCGTGTCAGGTGGCCCGAGCGCTCTGCCTGTGAATATGGGCTCCTGGGTCCCATTTTTGGCCACGATGGCCTCCTGCAGCCCTCTGCCAGTGAAAACAAAGCTCGTTGCACTTCATTTTCGCTGGCAGAGGGCTGCAGGTGGCTTCTGTGATTGTACTCTTAGGTTAAGGAGGTTGGAATGTGTTTTTCCAAGCATTCCCCATTTTTCTTCTTTGGTCAGAGGAAAAGAAAGGGGGAAGCATTTTTTCCTTGTAGTACCATTAGCAAGACTGGTCCCACTTTTAGATGGAGCAAAGCATCTACTATCTCTAATAAATGATTTGCTCTACTATCCAGAGCAACCAATTCATTCTGCTTAACGAAAAGAAAGCTGCCAGCATAGCCTTGAGTTTTGATGCTTTGATGCTTCTATCTGGGGTTTTCTCCAAATTTTATTTATTTATTTATTTAATTATTCATATTTTTATGCCACCCACTCTCTGAGGACTCTGGGCAGCTAACACCAAAGACAGTATACTAAATAGCATATTGTCCCCAACAATCTGGGTCCTCATTTTACCCACCTCGGAAGGATGGAAGGCTGAATCAACCTTGAGCCGGTGAGATTTGATCCACTATCAGCTGAACTAGCAGTCAACTGAAGTAGCTGCAGTACTGCATTCTAACCACTGCGCCACCTCAGCTCATGAAATTAAGCTTCAGAGCTCTTTGGATTGACCTGTCATCTCATAGTCTTGCTCTGAGAAGTTGCTCTAAGCAAGTATAAACCCAACAGGCTTGGAAGCAAACAATGCAAACAATGAGAAATGTTGTGTGTGGATGGATGGAGAGCGGGATTGTTTTGGGTGAATGGTGGATGCAGTGGCAATTCAGGAAGGGTAAAAGTGAAAATCAGCAGCAGCTAATCCAACTCAAGAGAGTCTTGGTTGAAAACATAACCATTCTGGTTTCAGATTTCATCCATGTCCCTAAAAAGAACATTTGAACCACCCATAAAATTGCTTCAGGTCAGAAGTGTCCATTGCTAGCCATTATAACATCAAAGTAAAAAAATGCATTAAGATGCTACAATAAAAAACCTTACCCTTTTGTATTTGCATCATACATAAGTAGAAATTGCACTATGAAGTTGCAACGTATGTTTTGTCACTTTCTTCCTTCCTCCCTCCCCCAGTATATACTTCAACTTTAGCATTTACCTGAGCTTTACTTATATTCTTTTATTTCTCTCTTTCTTTGTCCTAGTTTGGCCTACACTACACTGGAATTCCCCATCTTATCCTCTCTAGCTCCACCTACATAGATGAAAGCTCTTGAAATCAAAGATTCCTACTTTATCCTTTCCCATACTTGTTTTTTTCTAGAAGTGTTGGTCATTCACTCCCATAATGACCAACCAACATGTTCAGCTTCAGCATTTGAGATAAAATGATTTATTTAGAAGGGGAAATTATTGATGATTATAGTATTTGAATAAGATGAAGTATATTTTGTAACCCTGAGAGTGCAAAGAAATTGTATTAATACTGGGACTGTAAAAATTGAATTGTAAAAAAGGAATTATTTGAAGGGGAAAGTTGGAATGAATTTGAAATGGAAGTTAGGTTTACTTAAAAAGGGGGTTATAAAAGAAAATGGGAAGAATTGTATTGTTTTGGGTAAAATGGTATAAAGAAATATATACTTAAAAGGGTTAAATAACGGATAAAGTAGTAAGATAGGATAAAATTTGGTCCATCTTTGGGAAAAATTGACACTAAAGAAATAATTGTGAAAAATTCAATGTTTGAATGACTGTGCTTAAAGTAAAGGGGTTTCAATAGATTAAAAAATTGTGATAGGTGAAGATAAAAAAACGAGGGCGGATGGTAATATTGATTATATATTCTATAAAAAATAGATAAAAGAGGAAAGTAGAATATTGGCAGAAACTTGAGTATGTGTGTGTGTATGTGTGTGTGTGTGTGCATGCGTGTGTGTGTGTGTGTGTATATATGTGTGTGTATATATATATATATATATACACACACATATATATTGCTCCTGGAAGCACGAAGCCGAGAACACCAGCCTGAAGATGACGAATGAGACTTCGTCGAAACGTCGCCAAGACACTTCCAATTTTACGCGGGAGAAAACCCGAATAACCAAAGACCTACATATATATATATATATATATATATATATATATATATATATATATGGAGAAAATAAGCTGTATGAATTTTGACTCGGTCAATACTCTGCTCAGAAATTATGTATTTTATGTTTGTGTGTCAGAAAAAATATATATTTTTTTTTAAAGAAACATGTTCAGCTTCAGGTTGGAGACAGCTGCCCTGCTTGCCTGGTGAAAGGGCCCTGGATACACTTGAATCATAATCTGACATCTGCTCTCAAGAGCCCCACTTCCTTACAGACGAAAGAGAGGTGTGGACCTCTACAAGAAAGGAACACAATGACCTCAACTCTCCAGGCATTGCCTCTGGGAAGTCATGTCTCATTGTAGCTTTCCACATCTAAAGACCTGGGCACAAGCAGGGAGCGGGGAGTGGAGAAAGAGAAAAGGCCAGTGTGGATTCTTTTCCCTGTCTTTCCTCTCCATGGCTTGCTTTTCAGTCCAAAGTAGCCCCCAAGGCAGCTCTGGGGATCAAGGGATCTGTCTGTTTCTGAACACCACAGGCCTACAGGCAGGCTAAAATAACGGCCAAATTACAGCCTTTCCTTTATGCAATTACAGGACATCTGCTTACTGCAAAAACCTAGGGAAAGCTACCATATTTTCTCCCAAGTATTTATAAACAGTTATAAACATGCTGATTTGCTTGCAATCTGAAATAGTAGCATAGATAAATCTGGGGGGACTGGCCTCTCATTTAGCTGACTGTGGGTGCTTTTTCAAGATTCACCCCCGTCTCAACCTTTGCACAGTCTCCTATATAGCAAATAAATCAGGTCATAAGTATTAAGAAATTTGAAGGTATGGAATATTTTGATTCTATTCGGGGAGTGAGCAGTGGAGGGATCGATCCCGCTTCACTTCCTTAACTAGGGATTCTATGCAAGAACTGATTACGCTGCCCATCATCTTTCTTTTTGGGTCAGAAGGGAAGTTGGCAGTTAACTCAACGGATTGTTATGCAAAATGTACATTTTTTTTAAAAAAAAGCTTCTAGTTCTCATGACTGAAATGTAGGGCTCTCAGATCTCAAAGGTGAAAACCTGATTGACCAATGATGGTCAGCAAATCCTTTCAGTTTTCTCACCTAGCATATTGTGATTGTGCAACATATTCTAATATGGCAGAAAGGTTATCATCAACACCCTAACTCATTTTAATTTTTTAGCAGTATTTTTGGAAGTGGTTGGCTTCTGCCTTTATCCCATAGCTGAGAGAGAATGATTAGCCCAGAGAGACCCAGATGACTTCATGCTTAAAAATCTCCATTTCCCACCAGTTTCTAGCCCAGAGCCTCCAATCACTGTATCAAACCCAGTTTTTTGTTTGTTTCTTTGTTTGTTTGGAGGGCTGTTGCTGTTGTTTTAACAGTAGTGGTTTGGAGCTGGATGTCACACTTAATGCAACTTATGTACTTTTTGTGATGCCATTATTATAACTACAAATCTACATTTAAATTTTATTTTGTTTTGGTTCGCTGTCATCCTTTACCTGAATCTGACTGCAACATTTCCAGCAAGCGTTGTCTGGAAAAACTGGAGGATTTATTGAGTGTAAATACAGGAATGAAAATCCTGCAGCTTGTACATTCCTAACTGAAGCTAAAGCTGTGTAGGTTAAGAGCCCTGTGTGATTGGTAAAAATGACATATCTGTGGTACAAGGGGCAAAGTCAGCTCAAATTGGATATAGCTTGAGATTTTTTTAAAAAAAACATTTATTTTAAATTCCATTTTCTTTTCTCTGGCCATCTACCTTTTCCTGTTTTAGTCAGTCTTAAAATCGTAAACTCTGGGAGAGAGGCAGTGGTGGGTTTCAAAATTTTTTACTACCGGTTCTGTGGGTGTGGCTTGGTAGGTGTGGCATGGCTTGATGGGTGTGGCTTGGTGGGCGTGGCAGGGGAAAGATACTGTAAAATCTTCATTCCCACCCCACTCCAGGGGAAGGATACTGTAAAATCTCCATTTCCTCCCCAATCGAGGGGAAGGATACTGCAAAATGCCTATTTCCTCCAGATCAGCTGGGACTTGGGTGGCAGAGAATAGATGGGGGTGGGGCCAGTCAGAATTTTTACTACCGGTTCTCCGAACTACTCAAAATTTCTGCTACTGGTTCTCCAGAACTGGTCAGAACCTGCTGAAACCCACCTCTGGAGAGGGTTTACACATTTCTTCAAAACTGGCAGCAGCTGCTAGAAGGGCAAACCTGGGATGGCAGATGGGGAACTGCAGCTTGTGCTCCCATGTTCTTTCCCCATCCTAACAATGCAAAAATAACATACCATCAGTGTAGGCATTTGCAGCTGGCAGCTCAGTCTCCTGACAGGTCAGGGGAAAAAAAAACAAAGAAAAGATTGGAAATACCATGCTAAAAATAAGCAGGAAGTATGTTCCTTTGACCCTCTTTTCTTTCATATTGCTCTTTGATCGCTCACTTTTCATGAAATATCCAAGGAACATCATACCATTGCATCCTGTTTTTTTCTTCTTCTGAATTTCCTTTTTTTGTGGAAATTTAGGGAATGGGGATGGCTGGTAGTACAAGGCAATGGCAAGAGCAGTTCTTTTAATGAAATGGACATATACTACTATACCAGTTGTAGTGTCTTTAATTAAAGAGTACTTGTTTCAGGATTCAGAGTTTTATTGCCATACGCAAAAAAATAACCTCTTTTTTAAATACTATGAGACCTTTATTCTGAATAGCACTTGCCTGTAAGTAAATTTTCTAGGAGAATCATTTTAGGAGAATTGACATTTGCTTTCAGCTAAATGCAGAACATTCAGCCCATAATAACACTGAAGGACTCTGATATGAAAATAACTGCAATTAGGATAACGTGGAGGAGAATTTGAATTTAAAATTATAATTGCAATTAACAATTCTTAGACTTGTAGAGTCATAGAACTGTGGACTTGGAAGGGAACATAAGAATCTCACCCAGTCCTCTGCAAGAAAAAATAGTTAAACCACCCACCTCTCACATCCTGGATATAAATTGTTTCAACTTCTACCCTCAAGATGACATTATATAGGGCATTGCACACCAGAACAACTAGATACAAGGACAGTCCCCCTCCACCCCCCATGCCATCACTCTGTTAAACAACTAATTCCCACAACACTATCAAACTATTTCGTAAGACTGTATTACTATTATTATTCTCATCTTTCCTATTACCTATCTTATTTTCTACTTATGACTATAACTTTGTTGCTTGTTATCTTTATGATTTATATTCTTTTTAAATGTTTCCTAGTATGATTTATGTTGATTGCTTATTTAGTATCCTATGACTATCACTAAGTGTTGTATCTTATGATGTATGACGAATGTATTTTTATGATTTATCACTTATAGCTTTTATGTACACTGAGAGCTTATGCACCGAAGACAAATTCCTTGTGTGTCCAATCACACTTGGCCAATAAAGAATTCTATTCTATTCTATTCTATTCTATTCTATTCTATTCTATTCTATTCTATTCTATTCTATTCTATTCTATTC
>WNWU01000054.1:7588086-7599951 GCA_012654045.1 Ptyas mucosa
TCTATTCTATTCTATTCTATTCTATTCTATTCTATTCTATTCTATTCACAAGATGTGGCCGATATCTTATCTCCCCTCAATCTTCTTTCCCCCCCCCCAGGCTGAACAATCCAAGGTCTTGCCACCTATCCTCATAGTCCTTATATTAACTCGGTTGGTGTCTTCCAAAATCTTTCTAACCTGTTAATATCTTTTTTGAAATTTGAGTGGTAAAAAAGTAATCCAGGTGTGCTTGCACCAGTGCAAAGCAGAGGGGAATAAACACTTCACTTGTCATTCAGGCAGCACTTCTACGATGGAGCCCAGAATTGCTTTAACTGTTCTAGCAATTGTCTCACACTACTTGCTGATGTTTAGCTTGTGGTCAGTAATCACACCTTAATCTCTTTCCAGTCTAGTGCTTTCAAGCCATCAATCCTATATCTTCTATATGTTCCCTATATTTTTTCTCTCTCAGGTGTAATGCCTCATGTTTCTTCCTGTTGAGGGGCATCTTAGTCCAGTCTTCCAATCTATCCAGAGGATATTGGGCATCGTTCAGGCTTCCCTGCACATTTGATTACCTTTTAATGAACTAGGTTATTAATAAAAAAGTTGAATGATATGGACCCTAAGAGAGTTTCCTGTGAGTTCATTGATTACTGTTTTCCAGTTTGGCGTAACTGTTAGGGCATGAGGCCAGAGAGCAAGACATCCTGAAGCCAGCTGGGTGATTTTTGGACTAGTCCCTTTTTTTGTAGTCCTGAGAAGCAAGCAAGGGCAACCCCGGTCTGAAAATATTGCCAAGAAAACAGAAAGGTTTAGGCAATCACCAGAAGACAAAACTGGCTTAAAGGCACACATACACACAAAATTTTGATGGTGATATTTTGAACGAGACAATTTTTCACCTTCTGCTATATGCTCATTCCACTTTGAAATGTTTTTTTTTTCAAAGACACATTCCTGTGCGTCATTGATCTTTAAATTTTTATTTGTGTGTTTTGCTTTTGCTCCATTTGTGCACCGCCTGACTCCCAAAGATTTTTGCACTGTAAAAATCCAGCTTCTTCTTCACTCTTGCTATATGTGATAAAGAAGATTCCTAATCTATTTGTAGGCTGTATATAACACTTTCCTCAATGACGCCCCCCAAATGTTTGGCACCACAATTCCCAGAATTTCCAGGAAGCACAGCTATTGGCTGCAGTTGCTGAACTTGATGAGAATTTGTTTGTTTGCTTGATCATATTTCTAGAGTTGCCTAACTCAACCAACCCTGGGTGGTTTACAGCAAAAACAACCAATGATAACTCCCCATCCCCCAGGAGAGTCAAACCAGATTAAAAAAAACATAAATTTTAAAAAAAGAACAAGACCTAATCATGCATATCATCCAACAAAAAGCCTGTCAGGTCCTGGGAGGTGGGAACTCTATTTTCAAGGTTCACTTAGAAGATGACAAGGTCAAGGCAATGCAATGCAAACTTCAGGAGGGAAGGGACTAGTATTCCAGAGGACAGGTGTCACGGTAAAGAAAGCATGCTTAGGTGCATTGCTTCAAAGATGGGACCTGCAGAATGCCTGCTCTGCTGAATCTTATCGGGTTGGTGGGTAAAAAACATGTGAGAAAGTCCATTCTTTAGGCAACCAGACTGTATGCCATGGATAGGTCATCACCAATTCTTCGAATTGAACCTGAGGATCATGGGATGCAATACAGATTTTACCGTGGTAGGCACCAAACAGGGACAGCTGCCTCTGCAGTTATAGAAATGTTCTAAAGGCAAGGAGAGGAAAGATACGACAGAGAAAAGCAGGTTCCATCATGAAGACTAGAAGAGTTAGAAGGATGAATGGCAATTGTTCTAAGTAGTAGGATTAAAAGGAGAAATAACTGGCTGCACTCAAAATCTGTGGGATATTCCTTTTGTATCCTGTACTGACTAGAGAAGGAGAGTCCCAGCAGGATAGCTGAGAGGACCACCAAGGCAGATAATAGAGATGTGGCAGGCCAGATGTGAGGTTAGCTCAGATCTGAAGGATGAAGCAGCCGCTGTGTAGAGGACAAAACTGCTTGACGGTTGCTTCGGCACAGGAGGAGAAATGAGGCAGAGGTTGACTGCTGTCTAGATGGTAAGGTACCTCATAAAACAGAAAGTGGGGAATACATTTAACCCGGTCGACTGCCCTGCCAGAAACTGCTTTCGTTCAGTTACATAAACAAAAGTAAGGCAGCCTTTCATTAAAAGACAGTGCCTAGAACTGCAAAGCAGAAGTCAAAAACCAGAGCATGAAGCAATAAGAGGCTCCAAATGCAGTAACTAGGAGCATGGAGGAATTGTGGGCCAGGAACTAAGAGGCACTCTTTGTTCCCATCTCCCAAAAATGAGGATAAGAGAATACCCCAAATTAATTAGAAAAAGTTGGGTTTGAAAGATGGAGGATCTGGGTGATGGCCAGAGAACATATTGCCTTTGGTTGAAGTATGGTGTGGTTAATAATTGAAATAAGTAAGCCCAGAGGGCTTTAGTAACAAAGAGGTTCCCCCAGCTCAGCCTGGTTTCCTTTTCACCCATTTCCTTTGCAAACAAGAAAAAGCAGAATCTTCCACCAGTGCTTTCAAACGAGACTTTCTTGGCAGACCGAGTTGGCACCCTCAGAGAAGCAGTGTTACAGCTGTTTGCAGGCCTTGGACTGAATGAAACTAAGCTATATGTTGCCAAGTCAACCCAGCTTTGGGGGATAGGCCATTGGCAAGGATCCAAGTGGTTACTCCAGCAATTCTGAGCTGAGTTTTGAAAGATATTTATTGCACAATCAACACTGGAGTGAGTATACTCACTCTCTCCCACATTTTCTGATGTTCCCGACTCATCACCCATCCGTCCTGGTTCGTAAGGGCTTGGGTTTTGTCTCGTCTCCTTCGTATAATGAAATAATTAACTGTACAAAGTCTCAACAAGGAACTGCTTGATTCAAATCTGGATTCTATTATGGAGTCACTAGGTTGCCACATCCATGTCAGTGTTGCATTAATTAAATAAAGTTCCCTATTAAAAATTAAACTAAACTAAATTAAATTAATAGAGTGTTACTGAAAATAACAGAAATAAATAAAAAATAAAGTTACAGTACTTTGCAACCTCCCTTATCCTGGGGCTGCCAGAAGTGTTGGCTGTCAGGAGTCTGTCGTCCTACTAGATTGGTTTGATGAGACTCAGTTCAAACTTGTTTCTTAGCACCTAGCATCAGAGGACAAGAATTGAAAATTATACCCTTTTGAACTTTCTGGAGAAAAAGTGGGTCCATTGCATTTCCTTCCTTCCTTCCTTCCTTCCTTCCTTCCTTCCTTCCTTCCTTCCTTTTTCCCTTCCTCCCTCCCTCCCCTTTCCCCTCCCTTTCCTTTGGCTATATCCATGGAAGCAAGATCTTTGTTGCACCACAATTTCATGCAAAAGGACGAAAAGGGACATTTCCACTTATCACATGGTCATCTGGGGATGAGAAGAATGGGGGGGGGCAGCAACTCCAGATCTCATAGAGCAGGGAAAACGTGGATAGTTGTGACAGAGCAACCAGTGAAACAGGTAATGTGGGGAGCTGTAGAATGGGCTTGAGCAATGTTTGTCCCACCTTTATAATGTCAATGAAGAGGAACAAGAAAAATCCAAAGATTAGCTATGGTCCTCTTACCAGAGTATTGGGCTGTGGTAGGTGCCCAATGATACCATGCTTAGAGTTATTATTGTCAATAACAAAGAAAGTCTGATCCTGAGGACCTCGAGAAACTCAGCTCCAAGCACTCTCTGATCTCTACCTATCTTTTCCATACTTTAGCCTGGGACCTCCCACTATGGAGCACTTCCTTCTTCTGATACCCCTCCTGGGTCTGGTGAGCAGCGAACTGCCATTTGTACAAAGAGGATTCTGGGACTTCTCCATGGACGATCCCTCGGTCCAAGAAGAAGAAGAGGCTTCTGGGATCTTCCCTACTTCAAGTGGAGTTGAGGCAGAAGACATTCCTTTCTACCCAGGCCTCTGTCCCTTTGGCTGTCATTGCCACCTAAGGGTGGTCCAATGCTCTGATCTGGGTGAGTCTCTTTCCTTGGGGGAGGGTGGGGGTGGGGGGAGGAGATTACAGCAATTGGGCAAGTCTGTGATCAAGCATTCATTCTGGAGATCCTAGTGCTATGAATAGAGGTAAATATTTATTGTTGGAAAATTTAAACATAGGAAACAAAAGAGTTTAAAATATAAAACAGTTGTTCCAAAAACTGTTAGAACATTGAATAATAGGGTTGGAAGGGTTAGGGTTAGGGTTGTACTAGAAGACCTTGGAGGTCTTCTAGTACAATCCCCTGCATAAGCAGGAGATCTATACCATTCCAGCCAAATGCTCTCAAGTGTGAGAAATCAGGAAACCCAAGCAGTTCAAATGAACATAATGGTTTATTGCAAGCTTAAACTTCTCTACAAGAATCTGAACTACTAAAAGTCAAAGCAAATTGGCAGTAGATAAGAGTCAATGGAATTCAAGGTGGGCTGGACTTAGATCTCTTGTGGGCATGCAGGGACGCAAGACTGATGACACATTTGACCTTGCCCTCGGGCTTAGCCTGGTCATCTCCTGCACCAATCTTTTCTTAAAAACCTCCAGTGAGGGAGCATTCACACTTTCCGAAGGTAAGCCATTCCACTGGTTAATTGTTCTCACAGTCAGGAAATTTCTCCTTAGTTCTAGATATGCTTTTAGCAGATGGATGGGTGGGTGGGTGGGTGGATGGATGGATGGATGGAAGGAAGGAAACACAGATAAGAGCAACAATCTGGAATCTTTAGATCTCTCCATCAGGCAAAGTATTAACAAATACAGGGAAGTGACATACTGCTGAAGTCTGCAGTGCGTCTCATGAACCTTGCTAGAACTTCCCACAACAGCTCTCTATCTGGCTCCCTTTTCCTTGACCCCATTCTGTCTGTCAAACAGGCTTCTGAGAGTAAACAAAGACCTCTTTGGCAAACTCTAGATGCAGCTGAGGAAGAGAAGAGGAACCTGGCTAAGTGGTTTATCCATTGTGCTAAGCCAGATTGTAAATTACAGTTGATTGGGTTCACACCAAAGTAGAATTTCATAAGCTAGTTTGTCTTTTTTTATTAGATGAGCTTTATGAACAAAACAAGCCATTCTAATTGATAAGATGTTTACAAATTGTGGTCAGAGCATATCTTTATTAGGAATCCACACTTTCTACACTGCAAAGTAGGACATGCTACAAAACATCCTTGTTACTTATTTGCATTTGTGCTAAAATAATATTTTGAATATATGAGATGTATGGCTTATATGTACAAAGAGAAATAAAGTTCTTTTCCAGAGCTTTCTTCAAATTCTTCCCAACCAGGAAATATAATAAATGGTGCATCTAGGCAAATAAAACCACTCTCAGACTAAGAAAAAACAATACAATAAAATCAGAATCAAGTTGGCAGATTTATTCAAACATTAAGCAGTGATACATTTAGAAATAATTTGTTGCCTTGAAATTAAAATAAAATAAAAGATTAATCAGCTAAGGCCTAGTTGCCTCTTTGAAAATTGTTCTTTCTGAGTAAGATTTGCTGAAATGAAAGGGATAGTGTTACAAGAATTCTAAAGTATTTAAAAACCAATATATCTTTGGATTTGTTAGGGTGGAGACTTTGGGTCTCTGTTGATAATGAGGAGCCTTGCAGCTGATGGTTGACATTACAGTCTCCAGAACTGTCTTTACAGTCTGGAAACTATTTCTTCTACTTAAACTTTAAAGAACATGAACCGAAAATCAATTTATTAATATAGTTGCAAATGGAGGAAGGAACCACTTGAGCTTCACTTCTTTGCACCTGCTCAAAGTCGCATTTCACATTCAATGATATCTCTATAAAATACATGGCAGTTCAGTAAAGTCCCAAATTATTTGTCTCAAATTATTTTACTTCACAGTAAGTTGGTCTTCCCCCACAAGTAACTCCGAGGAAATCCAGACCTTGGCTTGAGAAAAGAAAAAGTTTGGGTTGAGGGTGGGGGCGACAGCTGTCCTGATGCTCTTTACTTTTCCCTTGTGTTTCTCAACGGAATGAGTGTTTTGCAGGTGTAAAAAGTGCAGGACTGCATAAATCATAGCTCAAGAGTTGAGACAAGGGCACCATCCTGAGGAGAAAAGGTTAAAATAGGATTGCCAGGCCATTCCAGTGGCTGCTATTGAAACACTAGTAAAACAGAGACTGTCTTATTTTTTTTTAAAAAAAAATAACTTTATTCAGTTTTGTAAATTAAAGAGATAGAAATTAACAAAAACTAATAATTAAGACAGAATGTCCTGCAAGGCCGATTGTGCTGTCACTCCTTTGCCTTCTCATACTAAATCACATTATATGATCTGTTATTCATATAATAAATCAGGGAGGATCTGCCTGAGCCGCTTCCTAATGTTATCTCATTGTTTTGGACTTATAAAAGGTTTCAGCCCCTTTCCAGGGTTAGTGCATCTATGTATCTATGTACATACACGTGCATGTATCTCCATTAGCAATGATAGGCAAATTTCAGGATTATGTGATTTTCAGTTTCATTTTTAACTAAAACTCCCATTAGCCACACACACACACACACCCCCAACAACAAAATCTGGAGCCTTAGTTGAAATATATGCACTGTAATTCCAGGCTCAATTACAGCTGGAAATTGAGGAGTACCTGTAAATATTTTGGAATCAGTGTGCCCTTTTGTACAATCGGAAGAACACAGGGTAAATCTCTGGGGGAGCTGCAATAAGGATATCTGAGTCCTCAGTGTTTGACCACAGTAGCAACAATATCACTAGATTGGAATTATGAGGCAGAAGAACTGTCAGATGGATTAAGTTCTGCTCATGAAAACAAACTTCTGGTCTCCAAAAGCAAAGAATTTGGAGACCAGAAGCTAGTTTTCATGAGCAGAACTTAATCCATCTGACAGTTCTTCTGCCTCATAATTCCAATCTAGTGATATTGTTGCTACTGTGGTCAAACTTTGGGGACTCAGATATCCTTACTGCAGCTCCCCCAGAGATTTACCCTGTGTTCTTCCGATTGTACAAAAGGGCACACTGATTCCAAAATATTTACAGGTACTCCTCAATTTCCAGCTGTAATTGAGCCTGGAATTACAGTTGTACAGTGAGTATTATTAAGACAATCATTAAATGGGTCACTATGTGACTGAATTTATAACTTTTTGGCGGTGGTGGTCATTAAGCGAACGAACACCTTGATGGTTAAATGAACCCATTTTCTTCAATTTGCAATTTTTGGCAGAAACTGGAAGTCAATGCCAGGAACAGGCAAAACCCACAAAAAATTGCAATAATGTGGCTATGGGATGCTGCAAACTGCTGGAAATGCGAGTCAGTTGTCAAGTGTCCAAAATGTGATCACATGACCACAGGGTGTGTGGACATCGGAATTCCAGAAGTGGGATACAAGCAGCTCTAGGGAAGTTTATCCTAACTTTGAATGGTCGTTAAGTGAGGACTACCTGTATAATTTAATAGAAATTACAGAGGAGGGTGTCTGAGGGGCAAACCAGGGATAGCCAAGTCACCAGACTCTGAATGTGAAGCAATTTTTCTAGTTCCTAGGTCAAGATGTAGCCAGAATTAGCCAAGAAATTGAGTACTTAAACAAAGATTCCCAAAGGATAAATGTGAGGGAACATCTTTATTTTAATGTTAACCTTTCAATGACTTTTGTCTGTAATGCGCAGCTGTATCTGAATGCATTATTTTGATATGGTTCCAACTTCTGTATAAAAAGAAGAGGGTGCTAGGAATGAAATTTTGATTGCCAGGTTATCTGTGTATTTGTGAAACTCACAAAGGCTTCAGAGCAAGTAATTTTCTCTTTTGGAAACCTCTATTTTGCTTCTGATTTTTTTGAAACAGTCATTTACAGTAGTTTATTCATTCTTCATTGGGCGAGCTCATTAATGGCCTTGTTTGAAGCGGTCAAGGTAAAATACAATTCATTATTGACAATTCTGAGCTGTGCAACAGGATTTCTTCATGGTTTTGTGAGTTAGACCATCTTAATCACCATAAATGAATAGTTAAGACTTAGAGAATAAATCAGAGACAGACAAGCAGACATGGAGCAGGCAGACATTCAACAGATGCAGTTTTTGCATGAATTTAATGTTCATTCCAGACAAGGCATCCTCAACGCAATTGATAAAGAAAACACAAGATCTCTACCACAAACTTTTAATACAGCAGCCACAATCCTGTGAATATTTTTCAGGCATGTGCTGCAGACACAGTATTTATCCCTCCTCCCTCCTGCAGCCTTGAATAACGCTTGCTTCTAGCACATTAATCACGCATGAGCCACACCAGATTTACCAAGCGTGACTTAGCATTGTGTGACTGTAAACAGGGTAAATAGATGAATGCAAGTATGTGGGCAGAGTCACAGTGAATCCACGTGAGGATATTGTGACTGTAATAGCAACCCAAATTACAGCATGGTTTATTGTGATCCAGAACTCAGATCAGAATACGACTGTAGTGCCAAGGCTTAGGCCTGTATTTTACTGAGCTAATGAAAGAGTAACCTTTGCTGCCAATATTGTTCCACCCATGTAGGGAGAGGAATTCCTTGGAAAGCTGACATCTTTTTGTTTTAGACATTAATCAGAGCCCAGGCACAGCTTGTCAGCCCAGATCGTAAGATTTGTTGGGAAGGAGGAGGAGGAGGGTGGGGAGGAGGAGGAGGAGGAGGAAGGACAGCTGGGCATGGAATAGCTCATGGTATATTGTACATGCAGAGCTCTAGGTCATAACGTGTGTTGGGAAGATAATCAAAGGACGCTTCTGCATGGATTCATTTCCCATCTCCAACCGCTGCAAAATATTTCAGCGCTGGCCATGCAAACATCTTCGCTCCTGCTCAAAATGCTGAGATCAGAGCTCTCACCAGCTGAGCATCGAAGGAAAGCCAGAACTGGCATTCCGCCAGTGGCCCATTTTCTGAGCACAATAGCTCCTGAAGCAACACACTTTTTTTTTTTTTTTGCTCTGTTCTAGACAGAAAGAGGACAATCACATTGCTGAAGGCATTTCTGTTTTATCTACACCAGTTCTGGCTGGTGGTGGCCGTGTCCCTCCAAACTCTCAATTGGAGCTCTGCCACCCCCGCCCTCCCTCCTATCAGTTTCTTCCATGTGATTCATTTTTGGCTGCAGAGAGCAAGGAAAGAACATGATGTTTTCTGCATGCAAGGCATTTGCCCTCTGCCCTTGAGCTATACCCCATCCTTAAATACGCAGTTCCCCTGTAATATGACACGAAACAGCTTCTAAAGACAATTCAGGGGAGCCCAGCTCTTGAAAGTCACCAGGCCATCACTGTTCTCGAGGATACAGCAAATCTTGCAAAAGCGGCTTATGGCTTCCTATGGTTCAGTGGCTTAGGTACAATAGCATCAGCGAGGAATAACTGAGCAACAGTACTTGGTGGATCGTATGCCCTCTGCATATTGATGCAGAGCTACCGGTAACTGTAAGGCAGTGCGATACTCTAAAAGACGGAGCTATCCCATCTTTGTGCTCTCTTTCTTGTGGACATTTGCAACCGTCAAGTTGTGAATGTGATGCTGCTGTGCTGGACTGTCTCAAGTCATTGGCTCGCAGGTGTGTGCAAAACCCACACACTGCAGCTTTGTGTCATACATTGTTAGTTGGCAAGGAAACAATTGCAAGCAAAGGAAGCAAAGAAACTGGAAAGCATGCTGGACTACAAGTGCTGCCCCTTTTCAGTTCTCCTGGCCATCCATGATGCTTTCTACCTCACCCACCCACCCCAATCAGTGATTATACTTCATGGTATTTAGGAAGGGGGGGGAAAGCAGCGGAATATTATATTGCTAATATATTTCTAGGGTTTGCAAGGTTTTTTTAAAATTTGCTGACAAATTGTAAAACAAGAAGAATTTGAATATTGAATACCTTATTGCTTGGGTAGATGGTCTTATCAATGTGGGCTGTGACTGATGTATGGGGCTGAGTAGCCAAGTGTGAAAGTAGCCAGGGCTCCAGAGCAGGGGTGAAATCCAGCAGGTTCTGACAGGTTCTGGAGAACCGGTAACAGAAATTTTGAGCAGTTTGGAGAACCAGCAAATACCACCTCTGGCTGGCCCCAGAGTGGGGTGGGAATGGAGATTTTGCAGTATCCTTTCCCTGCCACGCCCACCAAACCACACCACGCCCACCAAGCCACGCCCACAGAACCGGTAGTAAAAAAATTTGAATTCCACCACTGCTCCAGAGCCTTAATTTCAGCAAGGGCTAAATTCATTCTCTTCTTTGTGATTGACAGTACAGGGCCTCGTCCATTTTGGCTTTCCAGTCTTGTGTAGCTGATCCTGTTTCAGCCTGCCCTGGATATCCCATCATCTCTCTGTGTAGCCAATCCTGACTTTCTGACCAGCCTGTTTCTGTTTTTTTCCAGGTCTCAAGCAAGTGCCTAAGGAAATCTCTCCAGACACCACATTACTAGATCTGCAAAACAACCAGATTACGGAGCTGCGCAAAGATGACTTTAAAGGGCTCTTTCGCCTCTATGTATGTACTGCCAAAGACCCCTCCCCACTTCTGATGGATATAAGCAGGACAGGAGAACCTAGCTGGCTCCACTCTGAATAAACAGTAGTTTCACTCAGGTGTAGCACTAAAATCTATTCGTTCTGCCAGGACTGGATCCTGGAACACTGAACTTCTGAACACAAATGGCCTTCACTATTTGCAAACACCATTTCTCTCAAACACCTGGGATTAAAATACAGGACCCCTGGGATTATTCTTCCTGGAAATCTGGAGCCACTAGTTGTATTCTTTATCATGATACTCTGCTAAAAGATTTCTACAAGTTTTGCTCCATTCCTTAAATTGTATTTTCAAGTGCAAGCAATTGCATCTAACTTATCTACAATATTGCTTCTTTCTTTATATGTTACCTTCTACAAGCAGACTTGGGAAGTGTGCAGATATCTTATTTGTACCAATGTGAGTCTGGTATTTAATTTTTCTGCAAGACTTCCTCACAAATTTCTCTAGCTGCAAAAATTAGTTGCCAGGATAATAATGGATTCCACCTTCTTACATCTATGCCAGCACATGCTTAAATGCTGCTCACATGTCATCTCTTTCTACCCACAGGCTTTGGTATTGGTGAACAATAAGATCTCCAAGATCCATCCAAAGGCTTTTAGCCCTCTGATTAAGCTGCAGAAACTCTACATCTCCAAGAACAACTTGGTGGAGATTCCTCCTAACCTGCCCAGCTCCTTGGTGGAACTCCGGATCCATGAGAACAAAATCAAGAAGATCCCAAAGGCCGTGTTCAATGGGCTCCACAACATGAATTGCATTGGTGAGGCATCAAACCTTTCCCCATTTTTCTTTCCCAAAGTCATGCTTTGTATTTGCTCCTTTCCTTTAGAAACATAAGGCTCAGATCCTGATGAATGGTTCTTTAGAATGCAGAAAATTGCACCCAATATTGTGTGGCATGTTGGTTGATCCTTTAAAAAAAAACATGTCTGATATCAAGCAAGATTAGACCAAAAGGCCATTGGAGCTCTGTGTTCCCAATGTTACTTAATATTTTGGAACTGCAAATAAGGAGCCTTGGTGGAGCAGCGGACTAAAGCACTGTTAAGTAGCACTTAAGTAGCACTTAGCTGCCAGCTGCCTGCAATTACTGCAAGTACAAATCTCAGCCTTCCAGCCTTCCAAGGTAGGTAAAATGAGGACCCAGATTGTGGGGGCAATAAACTGACTTTGTATAAAAAAAAAAAGAACACCGCTTT
>WNWU01000054.1:7610898-7629196 GCA_012654045.1 Ptyas mucosa
GGATAGGATAGGATAGGATAGGATAGGATAGGATAGGATAGGATAGGATAGGATAGTGGAAGGGAGAAGAAAGGAGAGGAGTTCTGTTAAAACTGTTTAAAACTGTTTAACACCTGTTAAAGGTGTTGGTAACCACCTTTAAAGCGGTCCATGGCTTAGGGCCGGGGTATTTACGGGACCACCTTCTGCCACCAATTGCCTCCCACCGGCCAGTTCGCTCCCACAGAGAGGGCCTCCTCAGGGTGCCGTCTGCCAGACAATGTCGGCTGGTGACCCCCAGGGGGAGAGCCTTCTCTGTGGTGGCACCTACCCTCTGGAACAATCTCCCCCCAGAGATACGAGTGATCCCAGACCTCCGGACTTTTCATCGGGCACTTAAAACCTACTTTTTTCAGCTAGCCGGGCTGGCCTGACTCCATTTGGGTTTTAAATGTATACTATGGATTTTAACTGAATCGTTTGAAATTATGGGCCAAAGTTTTATAAATTATTTTAAATTCATTTTAACTTTTGTATACAGTTGTTTTAGTTGGCTGTTCACCGCCCTGAGTCCGGAAGGAGAAGGGCGGTATAAAAATTTAAATAAATAAATAAATAAATAAATAAATAAAATAAAACCAAGGAGAACCCCCTGGGCAGGCAAAAACTCATTCCACTTCTCTGTTTATAAACCTACACCTGCAACATCAATCTTCTCCTACCAGTGTCAGGGAGGTCTGGAGTGCCTCCCTCTCATTTTCCTTTTTTGTGTGCGTGCCACAAAAGCACTCCTTCAGCATCTTTAACTGGTTAAAGCGTTAAAATGTCTGAGGGTTTAAAATATCCACCCAGCTCAACTGTGGTCTCCCTAGCAACAAACTCCTGAGAAATTTCTACTGCCACCCTCCCCCCCTGGCCCCAAGCTGTAGGTGAAAGCATTTTCATCCATGCACGGTGATTAGTCGAGATGCTGTTGGCGACCTTGCTCCTCCAAGCTAGAGAAGAACTGCGACTGTATGAGGTCATCACAAGTAATCTTCCAGGGTTCAGGCTAGCAGAAGGTATTCCAAGCATGAAATGGGAGGTAGAAATATGCAGACGTAGAGCCTACTAGCACAGCGTGCTCAGTATGGTGTATAATTAAGTGTGACCATGTGCAATTGTGCCAGCTGGTTCCTTTCTTTTCACCCTGTCATGAATGACTTAAAACAGCCATCACCAGGCCGTTTAAGTTATTGAGTGGTCTCTATATCACTAACCAAAGAAACGCATCTAAAACCGTCAACGAACAAAGATGATGGCCACGTGGACGTGATAAACAAATTGAACGCACGACCTTGTGTCACAGAATGGTAAAATATTTGTTTTTCACCATATGTTATACAGTATAATTTCAAAGTATTAAACCGTTTCTAGGCGGGCCAAGAAGACAGATCTGGAAAAACAACTGGCAAAATTCCAGTTTTCTAAATTTTTCAATAGCTTTCTGTTAATATGATTTAGGAAATGACTTAATAACTAAAGTAAAATCGCTCTTGAAAGTAATACAGCCATATTAAGTTGTCCAGTCAGGCTCTTGAATTTTAGCCTACCCCCCCCCTCTCAAATTTATATTTGGAGATCTAATGTTGTTCTAAATAATGTAACATAGATACAATAAAGTCAGGGCTTCATCTGAGAAAGATGGGGGAAACAGGAGGTGGAGTTTTTATTATACAAGCTTCACAAATACGTACTTAAACTAGGTCTAAAGATGGTCTGGCGTTTTTAAGTTCAATATATATTTCAGCCACTAGAGGGGGAAAGAGCTATATTTGTCAGCCACTTTTTTAACGGGAGCTCTAATTCTTTTCCTTGAAGCATTTTGATCTGAAGAAGCAAACTTGATCAGGAAAGCCTTTTCTAAGAATTTGCTTTCCCTGGCTCCCAAGAGGCCATTTCCTTTCATCACTTCTATTGTATAAAAATCAGACAAAGCCCAAAAGATTAAGGTCCTTGATTCAAGATTGAATCCCTCCACTTTTGATTTTTATATGCTGGTTTTGGGCTGATTTGGATGCAATGAAAGGAGAGGAAAGAATCTTTGGAGTTTTGTTTTTTTTAAAAAAAAATATTAAGAGCAGCTCAGAAGCTTGACTGCAGTGCTAGAAAAAAGATTTAATTTTTCCCTTTGGGTTGCTTCCCATATTGAATCCCCACCCAAAGTTGTTACTGCTCCGTAAGATCAAACCCAGTGCCCATTGGAGGCCCACATATTTTACTGCATGGGGCAGTCCTAATAATAATAATAATAATAATAATAATAATAATAATAATAATTATTATTATTATTATTATTATTATTATTATTATTTTATTTCTATACTGCCCTTCTCCCAAAGGACTCAGGACAGTGTACAGCCTATTAAAAGCACAAGACAAACATCAATTAAAATAATTAAAATTATTAAATAATTCGGCTCAGTTTAAGACCCCAATAATTTAAAACACCCGATTTAAAATTATTACATTGATAGCCCGGCCTGGCAGAACAACAGGGTCTTAAGGGCACAGCGAAATACCCGGAGGTCGGAGACCTTACGCATTTCCGGGGGCAGTTCATTCCACAGGGCTGGGGCCCCCACAGAGAAGGCCCTCCTCCTGGGTGTCGCCAGCCGGCATAGCTTGGCCGATGGCACCCTGAGGAGACCCTCTCTGTGTGAGCGAACTGGCCAGTGGGAGGCTATTGGTGGCAGAAGTCGGTCTCGATGGTAGCCTTGGATAAGACACAGTTAAGAGAACAACACAGGGGCATGATTTATCTTCCGTTTAAAGATCCCCTTTGGGGACAGCTCCTAACATTTGTCAATATTTTGGAGGAAGAAATTCAAGTTGAAGCCATACCCAGGAAATCTGGCAGTCTTTCCATGCAAGGGAGTCACTTACCTTAAAGCTGGCCTTATTTCACACAAAGCTGCCCACAGAGCACTATAATACTTCTGGAGCACAGCTTTCGGACACGCAACTCTCCCAACCCCCATGTGTATTCTGAGGTGGTACAGCACTGTTTTTCAACTCAGCAACTTTAAGATGTGTGGACTTCGACTCCCAGAATTCCCAGCTTGCATTCCCTGGCCACCAAAAACACAGGCACAGTAAAAAAAAAAAAAAAAGAAGAAGAAGAAGAAGAAGAAGGTTCTGTTGCGTTCACTTCTGCTTAAACAGGCTCCAAATAGCATTGCCAGCCACACTCTAGAAATACGGATTTTTATATCTTACACTAAACAGCAGCCCAAATCCTTCTGCATCTCCTTCTCACCTTTTCCTTATTGGTCCACTTGTCCAATCCTTAGCTGCAGTTGTTGTGGCGCACCGAGACATCTGCTTGCTGCATGAAGGAATGAGGTAGCTGACTAGAGAGAATCAGACAGAAGGTGGCAGCGTAATCATACATTTGCTTTCTGCTTCATTTGGAAATTGAAATTTCTGTACCCGAATGCCCTGGGCCCAAATACTCTGTGTCTTTGTTTTCTCATTCATCACCATCTTCATCTGTCATCTATAATATTTAAATATATTGCCTGAGCTTTGATATGGAGTCTGTAAAATAGACAGATACGTACATCTTTGATGGAGAAGCTGCAAAAAAGCAACAAGGACAAAAATAAATCTGGTCTTCCTATTTTACTTTCCCTTGGCCCAGAGAGAGAGCTGAATGGGTAGACTTTATCAAAGGATGGGACTTGCTCCTGTCTACAAACTTATGCTGTTTATAAGGTGGAAATGGACTGAGGTCACATATAACCCTAAACAAGTAGGAGCCAGAGTGGTAAAGATGTAAAGTTACAGAAACTACCTGAGTGATTTTGGGTCTGTCTCTTAGTGCTCCCTTCCCCAAAAGTTTATTAGGGGAAAAATTAGAGTGCTGTGCACATGTAGTCCTCAACTTACAACTATTCATTCAGTGACCATTCAAAGTTTATTTATTTTTATTTTATTATTCGTATTTCTATGCCGCCCACTCTCCGAGGACTCTGGGCGGCTTACACCAAAGACAGTATACTAAATAGCATATTGCCCCCAAACAATCTGGGTCCTCATTTTACCCACCTCGGAAGGATGGAAGGCTGAGTCAACCTTGAGCCCGTGAGATTTGATCTGCTGATCTGCTGAACTAGCAGTCAGCTGAAGTAGCTGCAGTACTGCACTCTAACCACTGCACCACCTCGGCTCTTTTACAAAGTTACACCGGCACTGAAGAAAAGTGACTTATGACCAGTTTTCATATTTACAAACATTGCAGCATCCCCCCCCGGGTCATGTGATCAAAATTCAGATGCTTGGCAACTGGCTTGTATTTATGACAGTTGCACTGTCCTGGGTCATGTGATTACTATTTGTAATCTTCCCATCATCAGGATTCCATATACATTTTTGCAATCAAGACAGGCCAACTGCAACAAAGATTTCATAGCTGAAGGAAGGAAACGTTAGAAAAGTACTTATTCTTCCATTTCACGGCTCTTTCCCACCTCTAAATTTTGAGATGCCCAGTAATTTGAGGAAGAACTTTGGGGCAGAATGATGGGGTAGGGGAGGAAAAATACCTCACTGGCAGAGTGAGGGAGTGAAGTGACGGCTGATCTTTTGCACTGTAAAGTACACAAGTTGGCATCACACTAAATCTCCATTTTCTTTATATCCCTTTTCTCTCCTCATAGATTGGGCCTCGGACACAACAATATTCGCATGATTGAGAATGGCAGTCTTGCTTTCTTGCCTATCCTACGTGAGTTGCACTTGGACAACAACAAGCTCTCAAGAGTGCCCCCGGGATTGCCTGATCTCAAGTTTCTGCAGGTATCCAATAAAATGCAGTTCTGTGGCGAAAAATGTAAGGCCCTGCACTTAGGCAGGAAAAATACCCACAAATATACAGGTACAAAATAGACTGGCTCAACACCTGTGAGAGGGAACTAAGTTTTCCACTTAAATATGAGCCAGCAGTGTGCCACAGCTGCCAAAATAGCCAATGCAGTCCTAGGCTGCATCAACACAGGGCTAGCGTCAAGGTAATGAGAAGTGATAGTGCCGCTCTATATAGTACTAGTAAGGCCATGCTTGGAATACTGCGTCTGCTTCTAGTCACCATCATACAAAAAAGATGCTGAGATCCTAGAAAGAGTCAGACAGAAGAGCAACAAACACGATAAGGGGTCTAGAAGCTAGACTATATGATGAACGGCTAAGGGGACTAGGTATGTTTACCCTAATGAAGAGGTGACACGATAGCCGTCTTCCAATACTTGGAATGGTTGTCACAGGGAAGAGGGGGTAGCACCTGAGGACAGGAAAAAAAGCAATGGATGGAAGATCGTCACAGGAAGATCCAACCTAGAACTAAGGAGAGATTTCCTGACAGTAAGAACAAGTAATCAATGGAATGGCTTGCCTCCTGAAGTTGTGGATCCCTGGAAATTTTCAAGAATGATTGGACAACCATTTGTTCGGGATTCAGTAAGGACTCCTGCCTTGAGCGAGGGGGTCGGAGTAGAAGACTTCCCAGGTCCCTTCCAGCTCTATGATTCTATGATCTCCTAGGTTTCAGGGAGTGCATGAAGTCTAGGAGATCATACTTCAAGCTTCAACAGTGGGCAACCTTAGAAAATTCATTGGGTTGACATAACCCAAAGAAATCCAGAACTCTGTCTTCTTGATTCTGTTTTGAAATACCTATAGAGAACATGCAAATGGAACAAGACATTGCCGTCCTTTACCAATCCACATATTGCCTTTTCAGTTCCAAACTGTCTTTCATATCCTTTTCCATACTGAATCTGGCTCTATTGCACTGCAGGTCCAGAACTATCATTCTGCAACCCAGCAAACTGATTTTGCAAATTCTCTGTGGTGTTTATATATCATAGTTATCGATATTCTGTATAGTTTCATGAGTATCTTGTGCTACTCTAATAATCATGGTTATTTGCTTGGAATTTTAAAATGTACTAGACAACCTATGGCCTTTTCGTTTATCTTTTCAAATATCCTTACCAGATCTTTCAATGCCTTCAACAATGGCAGAACTTCTAATGTTCTTAAAAATTCTTAAAGTTCTTAAAAAGTTCTTAAAAATTCAGGAAGATGTTCATAAATGTATCTATCTTGAAATTAGCCCATGTTGAACTGTATAGTGCAGTCAAACATCAGGAGTCCAGCACCCAAAATGCTTTATGACATTTTTTTATAGTCATAAAATGCTTTATGATAATGTTTATCATAAAATGTTGTACAAAATTTGCCAAATTTCAATTCCACAGGAGTCATGGGTCCCAGATTTTGAATGCATTCTCTAAGTTAGTCCATTTGAGGTTGTTTGGTTCAAAAGGTTTTGTCCTATGATACATTTTGTCCAGGTAAAGGTTACAGACCTAAGAGTTTTAAATATAGTTATCCTGCTAGGAAAAATGGATAGTGTACAATTTACAAAACTCAGTTAACAATATAAATAACAGCAAAGCTGGAAATTGTTATGTCCTTGGAAGGACACTGTGTAGAAATCAATAGAGCTTATTTCTGGTTGCTGTAAAACTATTATATGAATTCATGATCTTTAGACACTCAACCTTCCTATGACAACCTGTATCAATTGAATTTCCCTCCCTTTCTCCTCCCCACAAAACCAAACCCCACCACATTCCGAACAAATTCTAATTGTTGCTAAAATAAGCTTTGTTAAAAGGGTATACAAAAGGACCCAATGACTTAACTGGGATTCTGGGTTTTTCTGTTCTTCATTTTGGCTTCCTAAAACCATTGTTGACAAACTAAATAATGTGAAACAACTTTTCCTAGCATAGTGCCTTCCAGTTGTATTTGAACTATAGCCCCCATCATTCCCAGCCAATATGGCCATTGGCTGCTCTAACAGGCTAGTGCTTTAGGTAATAAATAAGATGAGCTGAGTATTTTTTTATATATGATGGCCTACAAAAGAGTTTCCCCCGCAAGAATGATAGATTCCATGCGGTATCTCCAGTCATCTTATTAGCTTCAAGTTATCTCAAATTCAACAATAAAACAAAATGAATGTGATCTAAGAGAAAGATATGCAGGGGTGGGGTTCAGTTGGTTTGGAGAGGTTTGGGTGAATCGGATGTTAATTTTAATCTGGTTCAGCGAATTGGTAGTTGCAAGGACTAGCTGACTGCACCCACCCCACCCTGCCCCTCCCAGGAGTCTCCACATGGCCCATTTTGGATGCCAGATAAGTGCAGGGCCCAGGCGGAGGCTCTGGGAGGGCAAAAAATGGGCCTACCGGAAGTCCGGAAACAGGCCTGTTTCTGGCCTCTAGAGGATCTCAGGTGCCCGCAGGAAACCGTTTTCACCCACCCAGAGGCTCAAGGAAAGCTTCTGGAGCCTGGGGAGGGTGAAAAACGGGCCTATCAGAAGTACCAGAAGTCCAGAAAGAGGCCCATTTCCGGCTTCTGGAGGGCCTCTGGTGCCTGGGGGAGGCCGTTTTCGCCCTTCTGGAGGCTGGAGGAAAGCTTCTGTAGCCTGGGGAGGGCAAAAACGCACACACACCCTGGTTGTGGTGGAGGAGGCCGAGTAGGCCATGCACCCATGGCCACGCCCACCCAGCAACCAGGCAGTGAACCTGTTGCTAACATTTTTCAGTCCCACCCCTGAAGATACGTATGTTCCTTCTTGCTTATGCTCTTCCTGTTCTTACCACGTGCAGAAATGTTATTTCCTATGTTCTCATTATGGGGAGAGGCAAGGCTTTAAAAAATAGCCTGTTTGTTTCCTCAAAATCTTAATCTTACCTTAATTTCTTAGGCTATGGGCTACCAAGTATATCTAAATGTGAAACCTGAACACTGGATCTAGTTTTAGCATACAGATAAGTCTCTATGGAAATTCTCAGTGATCCAGGTCAACAGATTTACATTCTTCAGTCAACGCAACTTACGTATCCACTTTAAATCCAAGAATACACTAAGGCAGAAGGCTTGTCCATCCCAAGGATAAAACACCCCAACATAAACTAAGCAATGTGGTATATGCAGTACAATGCAGTGAGACATGTGCAGATCTGTACATTGGGGAAACAAAACAACCACTTCATAAACACATAGCACAACATAAAAGAACAAACCTATCAGGACAAGTTTCAGCAGTCCATCTGTATTTAAAAGACAAAAGCCACTCCTTTGAAGACAGTAAAGACCACATTTTGGACAGAGAGGACCGCTGGTTTGAAAGAGGGCTCAAAGAGGCCATCTTTGTTAAAATTGAACAGCCTTCTCTTAACAGAGGGGGAAGGATGGAACATCATTTATCTCCAGACTACAACACAGTCCTTTCAACAGTTCCAAGAAGGCTCCACACCCATTTGCACTACTCAGGTGATCCTAAGGACACAGATAAACCTCTAGTGGCCTCAACGACTCTCTAACAGAATGCAAATGATCAGCTGTCTAAAAGGAGTATAAATTATTCCATTCCCCACCATCTGGTCAAAGCTGAAAAAGCTTCTTGGATGAAAAGCAAAACATCTTCAAAGAAAAACAAGAAAGTCCAGTTGCCTCTTGAAAAAAGCACCTTTGGGATACAGATAGGTCTTTACATTGAAAAGTGTTAAGATCTGAACTGATGTACAGGTGGTCCTCAACTTACAAACATTCATTTAGCGACTGTTCAAAGTTACAGTGACACTGAAAAAAAATTACTTATGACTGGTCCGCACACTTGTGACTGTTACAGGATCCCCATGGTCACACGATCAAAATTTGAGTCCTTGGCAGCCATCAAGTATGTATAATAGTTGCAGTGCCCTGGAGTCATGTGATTGCTATTTGTGACCTTCCCATCTCGCTTCCAAGTCAGTGGGGGAAGCCTAATGCCTATGTGATTCATTTAAGAACTGCAGTGATTCACTTAATAACCATTGCAAAAAAAAGGTCATAAAATCGGCCACAGCTCACTTAACAACCACCTTGCTTAAAAATAGAAGTTCTGGCTCCAATTGTGGTCATAAGTTGAGTACTCCTTTTGTTCAAGACAAATGACTCCATTGATGAAGGTAAGCCCAGTAGACCCTCCGCTTCTAACCAATTCTTCTGTCTTCTTCCACAGGTGGTGTACTTGCATTCCAACAACATTACTCATGTTGGCGTTAATGATTTCTGCCCTGTGGGCTTTGGAGTCAAGCGTGCCTCGTACCATGGAATCAGCCTTTTTGGCAACCCTGTGCCTTATTGGGAAGTTCAACCAGCTACTTTCCGCTGTGCCACTGATCGCCTGGCTATCCAGTTTGGCAACTACAAAAAATAAAAATCAAGAATAAACGAGGGTGGGAGGGGTGGGTAGAGGGACAAGGTAAACCCAATGGGGAAATGAGGGGGTGGGAGTAGGGAGGGGGATGTGAATCAGGCGATGGTGAAATGAGGCCCATTCTGGAGAAGTGGGAGTCACCGATATGGTCATGCTAACAGAAAAAGTCAAGAATTACTGACTTTTACGAGCCAGCCAATGTCCAGAATAGAGCAAGGGATGGGAGGGAAGTTCATAGAGCAAAAGGAAGAGAAATAGTTGAAGATCTTACAATATGGTCCATTTAACTAGCCTACATTAGTCCTGCATTTGAAATCAGCTCATTATGATCTGCAAACAAGTACTTGTCTTTTTAGTTCCAACGGGTTTGATGCTACTGCTGGCTTGTCTGGGGCAGAACAGGGTGGGAGGGGGTGGAGGGGTGGGAATTGAAGGGATTCTGGTCTATAGTTTTGTTTGCATGAGCAGTCCGCTCTGTCAGAACTGCTACACCGGTATATTGTTGATTTGTGATTGACTTATGTGCCCCCTGAATTTATCAGCTTGCAGTATGGATGTCATTTTCTGACCGCAACCTTCATATGTTATAGAATGTGTTGGGTGATCCAATGAATTCTGTTTCTGCATTTCTTTAACTTGCAAAATCAGCCTCTGTATATCTTTTTTTTAAAAAAAAACAAAAACAAAAGAGGAAGGCACCTCTATATAATGTACATCAATCTTATACCAATTAAACTATCATGGCTTCTGCCAAAGTATCCTAGGAATAGTTTGGTGAGCTGACTGCAAAACCTCAACAAGTCCCAAGATTCCTTGGGACAAGGAAGTGATTAAACAGACTGAAACTTTTACTGTGGCTTCTATATACCTACCCCTCTAGCCGCTGGCAATCTGGCTTCTAAATCAGCGTGGCTGGACAAACACCCATCATTCTACTCTTTATTACCATCTTTATTGAAGAAAAATAGACCTTGTAAATTATCCTATACAATGTATAAGTGGCCTGTCTCGATATCTGGAAATGCTGGTTGTTTGAGAAGATTAAGATGTGAGCAACTGTAATGTGGGATTTTTGACTCATCCAACAGCAGTAGCAACAACAATTGCAACATCAACAATCCTGGGCAAATTCTGCTACCAAAGTCCCTAGCTTCAATACAAATCAAAGTATATCGCACTTTGTTCAACTCAGGTTCCAATTACCATAGCAAGTGTGACATTTTTGGCAAGGGTGGGCAGATGATGGAAGAAATGCCACCCCCGTTTGAGGGTTCTTTCTCTTAAGTAAGAGAGGCCCAGCATGTCTCCTATTCCAATTAGCCATGCCTTACATTGAAGAAGACGACAATAAGAGTAACTTGTGGGTGCAAAGAAGATCCAGAAAAGTTTTCTCAGTTCACTGTCCCCATTCTTCTCTAACCCCTCCTTGTTCTGCCTTCATTTATTCCGGAAAAGTAAAGTGGGGACTTGGTCCCTGCGGCCACGTCCCCCTCAAAGTGTTTTGAATATCATTACATGTATGCCTCCACCCCACCCCCATGGTTGCTTGGTTTCCTGAGGCCCAGATGCTAAGACACATTTAAAAGAGGTGTTCATTGCTATATGCAGAGAATATAATGAGGAGTCCAGCAATGCTGTCCTACATTGGTAACTCACCTGTCTTTTCCAATTTAGTTTTCTGTCTTACAAGAACATTTAGAAAAATCTGTGATGGGGGTAAATAATGGAATAACTGCAGGAGATCCTTCAGATGGTAACTCTGAGAAGCTTTTTGTCCAAAAGTCTTAGACATGTATCATTTGGGGTAGGCTGTTCAGCTCCAATCTGATTCATTGATCTGAGATTTGAATGGTCAATTTGATTAACTTGGAACTGATTCAAGGAATTGAGTCTGCCTGATTTTCTGTATTAATTGGGGGGGGGGAGATTTTCGCTCATGCTCAAAAGCCTTTCTGTATAGGCAAATCAAGTTTTCCGGCATCCTGACCTTTTGATCCAAATTGTCAATCTGATTTGGAAGTTAATTTGATTCAGAGGTCCAGTCCAACTATTACATAACTAAATCGCCAATGTGAAGCTTTTGCACAACCCTATTATACAGTAGATGAGAAGTGGGCAGGGAATAGATAGCAACGGGATTTCTCAAAATAGGAAGGGGTAAAAATAGGGCATTTGGGACCCAGATATACCTAATGGATCTAGATTAAAAAAAAACCCCAGCTCTGCCCAGTGCCATAGAAATGGAACCGAAGGACATGGATAATGAAACCAGAAGAAGCAGGCCTCAAATCCTGCATTTCTATTCTTCACTCTGGTGCAGGCTTGACTTTTTGGGTGGTTGTGGTCCAGCACATTGAGGATGATCAAAGAAGTAGAGATATTGAAGAAGATGGGAGTGGGGGTGGGGGGAGAAAACTAGGAATTGAGGTGGTAGGACAGCACTTTTCAATTACCCAGAGAATGTAAAGGGTTAAAAAAAAGCACTATTCCATAAAAGAGCAATGACAAGCCATTTCTAAAACCCTACACTGAGTGTGACCCAAAGACAACTTTATCATTTCGCCGTTGTTGACTGATTCCTCTTTTTTTCTCTCTCTCTCAAACCACCTTATATCATTAAGTAGCAGATCTTCAGCCCAGACAAGGAACTTTAAACTCAGAAGCTTCAGGTCAGCTCTCAGCTATGACAATCCCAACCCTAATTCAGAACATACATCTCCCTGTTTAATTGTGTTTAATCTCCCTTTAATTGTGTATGTGTGTGGGGGAGTATTTTTTGCTCAATCAGAGGCTGGAAAGAAAAGAAATAAATATAGGAAATTTCCAGAGAGGTTAAGAAAGGCTGAGAGAATTGTTTACCCACAAGCTTTGGGTCAAACAATTTTCATTTCCAAGTAGGTATCAGAAGAGATATTCTTAGAAGCAGTGCTGGATTTAGGCAGAAGCTAAACAAGGAACAGTTTTAGACCCCACGAAATTTCAGAATGTCAGTTTTCTGATTTTGCAAAAAAGGTCATTATTAGCGATATTTAAAAAAGTAATTTTGTCAGCAGTTTGGTATGTATATTAATGTATCTTAAAATTATTTTTAAAATTACATTTAATGATTATTTCCAGGGTATATTGTATTATAATCTATGAGCAAAATCAAGCCAGACCAGTGATAAATCACTAAACATTTGGAAATACTTTTTTTCACTTTAAATATTATTAAATAATTTAAAGGCTTATATATTCATACATAAATACACACACACCCCTACAGTATATTTACACACATACAGAGAGAGAGAGATACGCATGCACATTTTCAATTTTTTTGTGGTAACCCAAGATCCTCTTTTGATATGGACCTTAGCAAAAACCTTCTACAGTAGCCTTTTAACAAGGGATGTTTAGAACCTCACAAAGTCTAAATCCTGCAATGCAAGAAAACGGAACCTATGAGAAACTATGAGAAACAGAATTACATGCATGCATGAACATATATTTTATATTTTTTATTGAAAGTTTTAACAACAATAGTAAGAGCTAATGCAAACTAGAACAGAATGAAAAAGAAGAAAGAGAAAGGGAGAAATAAAAGTTAAAGGTTAAAGTTAAAAGTGCTAAAAGAAAGAAGAGTGGAAGAAAACTAGAGAAAAAGAAAAAAAAGATATAAAAAGATGTGGTTTTCAGTCTTCTTCACAACAGTTACAGCTACAATTATATTTTAACTTCTCTCTCTCTCTAAAGTTACCTCATGACTCTCTTCTTTCTGTAATCTATCCTGTCTCATCATCAAAACTATAAATCACAAGTTCATTTTTACACAAAAAATCCATAACGGGTTTCCATTCATCAATAAATGTACATGTTTCCATCTGCATGATTGGATACATATACCGTAGGCCCCATCAGTGAAGGATCCTATATCATTGCTAAGTTTTTTTGCCCAGTTTTTAAGATTTTTTTAAAAAATTAACAGGCAAGTTATACATGTACCAGAGGTGGGAAACTATGGTCCATTTAAGACTTGTGGCTGACTCAGGAATTCTGGGAGTTGAAGTCCACAAGTCATAAAAAGGTCAGTTCCCCATCTCTGGATACAAACAATGCTAAGCTGAGGCAGTAAAGAAATAATTTGAGAAGAGGAAATTTTCTTTTATTCACCTCCTTCCTCTGGTCTTTTTTAGAGTCCAGAAATGCATGATGGAATAAAGGGAACCTTAAATTTTTTCCCAGTCTATTTGCTTCTTCTGCATCCTGTAGCGCCATGCTATGCATGGCCACTTCATCACCAATGACATCGTATAGGCGATCTCTGGGACTTCATCTTTACTGCATTAATGTTAACTGAGCAGCGCTGCAGTGTCTTGAATTGCATTATCATATTTTTAAACTGTCACCAGGTAGAACAAAGCAAGGCAAAAGTTAACCACTCAATACAAAAACATCTAGTTAAAGGAAAGGGTGCAAATATAGGGATGAGGGAAAATAAGAGCAATTGCCCAGGTATGAATTCTTGATTTCTCATATTCTCTTGGTGAACTTTTTAGAAAAAACAAACTCACTTTTCACAATGATGTCCAGTTCCTGCAGAGTCATGTAGCTAAATTTTGTCTAGCTGTGAATTGGATAACTAAGCCTGTCTGGTAGCAGGAATTGACTTCCTAGTTTTATCCTTCCTCCTGTTAAAAAAGTTGTTGATTTATGGGCTTTATATATATAAAAAAACATTATGAAGCCCAGTGCAACATTGAGTCTTGTAGAAGTGTCCAATAAAGTTACCAGTAATTGCCACCTTTAGCTGTTATCATTGGAGTTGGTGAATAAAACATCTTTTCGATTTAGAAACTCAAGCAGCAGTCCAATGCAGCCACAGGCAGGGAGACCAAAAGCTACTTTGTGCATTGTTTTCTTTAGATGTCTATGTATGCTTTTAGGACTTTTTAAAGTGTCCATCTAAAAATATAAAGTATGTAACTGGCAAAAGAACGTAACCTGCTGTTGAATATTGTATGTGATGTGGCCATCTAGTTTACTACATGCAAATGTATTTCTGACTGAAATAAATTTTTGGCATTCAGCATATTGTTCCTGTCCTTGAAATAGCCACAAACATCTATTTTACCACATATATGCTGAAGAGAGAATTACAGCTAAGTAGGACTTCTTACTGTATGTACAAATAAGTGGTGGGGGAAAAACAGCCTGCTCGAAATCTAATTTTTTACATAAATGCACATTTAAACAGCATGAATTCTTAATTCTTAACAAGGAAGCCATTATCACTGCACTATTAATGGACAGCAGTTGTATAAAATGTGGAAAAAACATAAATTAGTGTATCTTTTTATATAGTTTTGTTGATAATTATAAAGATTAGCTGGTTATACTTAACTGAGGAGCTTTTATGACAATAGCTTGCTATTGGAAACATATCAATTTCTGCTAAAGCTTTTAGAGTTATTAAGAAGTTGTGATGGCTTTAGAAGTCACAACCCTCTGTACCAAAGCTGATTGATGCTCCTGAAAGCTAAAATTCCAACATACATGGAAAGCATCAGGTTGAGGAAAGCTTCAGCATTCTAAGAAATTTCATTGGTTTATAGTTACTGGCAGGTGTATCCTCAAGGGTGATGAAAATTCAAAATGGCCACCTCAACCATATTATCTTAGCCCTGCCCCCACTTTTTTACTTGTGTTATTTGGAATGACATAGAAGGGGCAACAGTTACAACCATGCAGTTGCAGCCAATATCTTGACACCCTTTTCCTGTGAATATCCTTGATTAAAAACCAATGAGTGGCAGTTATGTTTAGAAGATCCTGGCTGAAACTGTAGAATAGGGGTAGCTGCAAACTAACAAGGATGAGTTGGAATAATAGCTGAAGGAAGATCTATGAGGATTTAGAGACTTTATTTTTATATTGTGCTAAACTAAGCCTAGTAGTTTGTCTGGTTTGAGCTAAGCATGTAGTATAAATGCAGTCATTATGGTCTGTAAATCAAAGTTGGCTTATGGCCTAGCAGTTTATGTGAACTTTCCCAACTATGAGTTCTTCAATAAACCAACTAAACCAAACCATGGTTTTTGGATTGTGCAAACTTGCTCAGACACTGTGAGGGAATAGTTGAGGTGATTCTTCACTCAAATGTCTGACCAAAGTGATAATAGAAAACAGTTCAGAAACACAGCTGTAATTTTTTTATTTTGTTTTTTGGCTCCATTTTGGTCCACAAAGAAAGGCTTAAGGGGAAATTGAACAAACTTGCCAGAAAAAGAGCATCAAGGACTTTCATTCAGTTTCATTCAGGGTCTTTGACTGAGTCCATCTTTGACTGCCTATACAAATTCAACATTTGGAATGTTATATATTTGCTTAGCTATATAGCTGCCCTCAGCAGGTTAAACTTACTGTGTTTGATCTGCATTTCTGAAGTCCTATTTATTATGGTTAACTCAAGATCTTGATTTGAAAAATAATGAAGTTCTCCATGAATCTAAAGACTGGTCTTTTTTGTATTTGTTAATATTTATTTATTTGATTTATTTAAGAACAATTATATGGTCGCCCAATTCACTCTCAGAGACTCTGGGCAACTTAGAAAGAAAACAGTGGTATGTTTTCCATTGATTTCAATACAATTTAAGCAGCCAATGATGTCTCACCCAATTTCCCTATGGTCAGGCTGCCTCCGTTAAACAAGTGCAGGGGAAATCTGGGATGTGGTCTGGGATGTGGTTGAAGGTTCTTACTCTTGGGGTCCTGACCTTGAGAAACAAAACCAGGGAGACATCATCATCAGGAGGGAGAACCTGAAGGCATATTAAGGAGAGAGAATGTAGATCATTAAATTGATTTTAGGACAGGGTTGTCTCCAATTCCCATGTGCTTCCAGATAGATATTTCATCATTTGGCTCCATCAAAGGAAAGAAGGCCTAGGAGGGAGTAATGGCCAAGAATATGATTGAAATTATTGACTGCTTTATGGAATAGTTTTTTATTCAAAGGCATCCTTTACTTGAATGGATGTTGGGCCCAAGTCCCCTTCATCATGATCATTAAATGGGAGAGCAAGAAGTGGGAGACATATTGGTTATCTGGTTACAAAATTCATTACATAATGAGATGTAATTATTTCTGAATTTATTTCTGGATATATAAATCAATCTAGGCAAATGTTACATGAGGCCTGTCTCCCACCTCCCCCATTTTTAAAATGTTGCATGAGTTGAGATTGTCAGTTGGAACACTGACAGTCTGGATCAAGACCCAAATAATATAAAAAAGATGCTGAGACTCTGGAAAAAGTGCAGAAAAGAGCAACAAAAATGATTAAGGTGCTGGAGGTTAAAACATATGAAGAACAGTTGTAGGAATTGGGTATGTCTAGTCTAGTGAAGAGAAGGACTAAGGGTGACATGATAATTCTAATATCTGAGGGGCAGCCAAAAAATGAGGGGGATAGAACTATTTTCCAAAGCACCGGAAGGCAAGACAAGAAACAATTGATAGAAACTAATCAAGAAGAGAAGCAATCTAGAACTAAGGAGAAATTTCCTAACGGTAAGCACAATCAACCAGTGGAATGGTTTGCCTTCAGAGGTTGTGATGCTCCATCACCGGAGGCTTTCAAGAAGAGACTGGGCAATCATTTCTCTGAAATGATGTAAGGTCTCTTGTTCGAGCAGTGGGTTGGAGTAAAAAACCTCCAAGGTCCCTTCCAACTCTTGTTATTCTATGCTCTACTTGCCTTAGCTCCTGCCCACCTAGTGAGAGTATAAATAGGTACCACTTCAGTGGGAAGGTAACAGCATTCCAAGCACCTTGGCGGGTAGCCATGCTGGCCAAGTGATCGCAGAAGCGTCTTCAGACAATGCTGGCTCCCTTGGCTAAGAAACATTGATGAACATCACCCCTTAGAGGTGATTGGACAAGGGAAATCTTTACCTTTACCTGTATGCACAGCTATCTAACAAAGTTCATGCTCTCTTTGCTTCTGGATCCTCATCCTGATTGTATTACACACATACACACACACACACACACACACACACACCGATGCCCCCGATGACCTTGAGAGAGGGAAGCTTCAGCAAAGGCCATGATACAGAAAACGTAAAAGAACCTGCAGACAACTCTTGTGCACTGTATACTTATTACAGTGTTTTTATCCTATCTGCTCCACCTCCGCACATAAGCAGAGCACAGAAGTTTTTCTAGCCTGTTGTGAGTGATAAACAAAAAGCCAATCCAGATCTTTAGTCAACTTTAACTCTAGGTTACCTTGACACCTTATTTTTTTTCTACACATCCCACATCTGTTAGCCTAACCAGGCATATTGGGAGTAATGATCAAGCTGCGTTTGAAATGGTGAGCTAAAGTCACCTCCTCGTTCTTCTGGTGCACTTATGAGGGAGGCATAATTGAAGCAGCCATGCAAAAATTTTAAAATGCAAAGTTTATTTATTTACATTCTTTTCATTGGTTGAATTACCAATGGACTGTTTCTTTTAGTCACTCCCATATTCACAGTTAGGGTTTGTGTATTGCTGCCGAGCTGGCTGTAACATCAACAGGAAATTTATATCCTCTCCAGATGCTATCATGTGTAAAAAATATAATGCAATTCTCTCCCTCTCTCTCCCTCCCTCCCCTCCCTCTCCCTCTCCCTCTCCCTCTCCTTCTCCTTCTCCTTCTCCTTCTCCCTCCTTCCCTCTCTCTTTCCCTCTCCCTCCCTCCCTCTCTCCTCTCTCCCTCCCTCTCCCTCTCCCTCTCTCCCTCCCTCTCTCTCCCTCTTCCTCTCTCCCTCCCTTTCCCTCTCTCTCTCTTCCTCTCTCCCTCCCTTTCCCTCCCTCCCGCTCCCTCTTCCTCTCTCCCTCCCTTTCCCTCCCTCTCTCTCCCTCTCTCTCCCTCTCTCCCTCCCTTTCCCTCCCTCTCTCTCCCTCTCTCCCTCCCTCCCTTTCCCTCCCTCCCTCTCCCTCTTCCTCTCTCCCTCCCTTTCCCTCCCTCTC
>WNWU01000054.1:7629596-7661838 GCA_012654045.1 Ptyas mucosa
CTCTCTCCCTCCCTCCCTTTCCCTCCCTCCCTCTCTCCTTCCCTCCCTTTCTCTCTCTCTCCCTCTCCCTCCCTCCCTCCCTCTCTCTCTCTCCAAGCTCTCATGTTTCCCATCAGCCATTTTAAATGCAAATGATCAAGTCTCATCTGCTCCTCTGCTTAAAGATGTTCGCAGAATGAGAAATATGTTTCAAGCTCAGTGTTCAAACATTCCAACTTCTTGTTTTGAGTGAAACAGCCCATTGAGACATTCAGTTGCAAAGTTCCCTGTTGCTCTGTCGCAACAGAAGAAACCATAAAGCAAATATTTTAGCCATCTGAAACAATAGGAACTCAGAGCAAGCCCTTTGCTCCTTTGTTTTTCAGCCCAAGGGCACCAGAACAGGTGAGGTTCAGTCCATGCTGATTGCTAACTACCACCCAACTGGAAGAAAAATGAGCCAAGATGATAAATTAAAACAACAACAATGCTGTAGTAAAACAATATGATCTTTTTTAAAAAAACAAGTGGGGATTTTAAAAAATGTAAATTAAAACTATCCTCTTGGCTATTTTTTTCTACAGATTAGGTAGCAGATAGCAGTCAACATGCTTCAAGTAACAATTTTGGCTCTTTTAAAATCTTGTTGCTTTTTTGACATGTACAAGCCCTGTAAAGTAGGGTTTCTCTTCGATATATTTGCATGCACAAAAAGATGGTGGCTGCTTAGTAATTCCATGAATAACTAATTGTATAGTTAATCAATTGTATAAATATAGTAAATGTTCCTTCAATGCAGCTTAAGAACAATAAATATTCCTCTGCAAGTATTTAATTTTCTCTCCATTTTATAAGTATGCTTTCACAGTTTAACCTGGTCATAAATTGTGCAAATTTATTTATTCATCTGTCAAATTTATAAAGCCCCTCATCTCACAAAATAAATGACTCTGTTGTGGAATTTCATGGGACGAAAAACCTGAAAGATTCATGAGAAAACATAGGAGGATTACAAATATAGAAATATACAGTGTACTTCAGATAATCCTGCTAATTTTTAAAAACAATGCAGGGTGATTGAATGATATCAATGGTATTACTACTTAATGAATAATAATTAACAACTGTACATTTCCCCTATTAAATGACAATGTAAATGAGGTTCTCATTTTGGGTAAATCAATAAAGCTTTCATTCAAAAATAGGAAGACTTTATGATATATTGGCCTGGCTTTTGCTTGTAGTAGAAAGGATTGAGAAAATATACCATTCTATGGGAGAACAGATACTGTAGGGTCCTTGGTGCTCTCTGAGCTTGGTTTTTTTCCCCTTGCAGATGTTTCATTACCCAACTAGCTTATATCCTAATACTGATATTGTTATCTAGTTGAGTAATGAAACATCTGCAAAAAAACAACCAAGCTCAGAGAGCACCAAGGACCTTACCTCAGTTCAACCCTGAGCTACAAATATTTTCTTCTCTCGGTAGAACAGATGTAACTGACACAAAGCTTTATTGGTAGATAACAGTTTTCAGAAATGTCATATTGAGAAAGTTTGCATCCCTGTCTGACTACTATGACAGTCATCTGGCTTTTGTAGGTTCATAGGACTTCTGGTGGCCTCTGTTTCTATTGTTGGAAGTATAATTCTTCAAACTCCAGCCTGTAGTTAATGAAGATGCTTGAGAGAGAGGGAAGATCCTTAACGGAAAAAAAAAATTATGGTGCTAGAAGAAGTTCAGGAGCATCTGCATGCAATCTAGTCCTTGATTTGGCTGAGTTGCCAACTCATACTCAAGATGTCTAGGCATATTGATTGCGGTGCAGGCATTGTTGGCAAAGCCATTGCCATCTAACCCAGTAGCTATCATAATGAAAATCCAACAAAGTAGTGTTGCTCCTCAGCTCCTCATGTTCAGACATCACAGCTAGTATTGGCTATCTATATTTTCTACTCCAGTAGAAAGCTATACAGTACTGGCCTTTGTCTGAAGTGTTTCAAGCTGGCAATGAACTTTTGCCTACTCAGTCTTCTATGATATCCTTCATCTGGAAAGCCATTCTCAGTATTTGTCTCTTTTTCCTTGATTTTCAATATCTTCAACTTGGTGGTACCATTCTGTTCCAAGCATCCAAGCTGCAAGGCCACACCTGGTCATTACTGAATCCAGAATTTCTGGTGCAGGCATTAAATCTTGCAATTAAGTCTTTTATGCACTGAACCAGTGTCATCCCACGGGTGCCTGTGAAGCCAACATGGAACATCACAGCACAACATCCATTTGATGGTTACTTTAAGCAAGGAACGGTTGCAATTTTAGCACATAGCTTAGGGGCCCTGCCATGTGGCACGCTAATTATGGTTCATAACTCCTTTGCTGGAAGTACTTCTGACCTGCACTGAGCTGTTTTGATGTGAAGCTGATGTTTGCAGGGGATTCTATTTATTTAATTAATCAAATTTATATAGCTGCCCATCTCATTGAAGGTAACTCTGGGTGGCGAAGCATTAGCTACCGACCCACTACCAGAAAAAGGAGACATGACAAGAAGAGCAGCTCCATCTCATTGGCTCGATAGGAATGTTGACTCCGGGAGCACTGGAATGCTTTATTGCTTCCTCCTCTTGCATTTTCCTCTTCTTCTTCTTCTTTTCCAATCTCCCATTCCGGCTGGGACCTGCCTATTTTGCATTCTCTGAATAACACTTAACGGCATTTCAAGCACTTACTAATCATCTTTTATTTATCGGGTTTTTTTATCTTGACCTTCCCCTTGGAGAGCTCAATATGGGTTTATCCCATGCTGTCCTCACAACAACCTGGGGAGACAGGTCAGTCTAAGAGATTATGGCTCATTCAAGAGTCGATCTGATAGCAGAGCTCCCCAGCCAATAATCCAATAATCTCATCTGCTCTGCTGTGTGAAAAGAAGGTGGCTGGAGGTGCACAGAAAGTGCCATTTTAGAGATCAATATTTTCGTGTGCTTTTTTCATTTCATTTTCATACTTTTTCCCTTTCCTCCAGGTAGATAGGATAATTTGCAGCTAGGTTGACTTCTCCTTGTATCTGTTCTTACTGGATTCTTGGTTGAATACAGTTAAGTTGCACAACTTTACTAATGTTACCTTTTTCTTAATAACGGGGGAAAACAAGAGCAGAATCTGACATGAGTGCAGAACTTTATAGGATTCCACTAAAGCACGAAAATCTCACATACACCGACACCCTCTGAGTGTTATAAGTCTTCATCTGGAACGAAAGCAGACAAGAAGACAGCAACCTCCCTATTCCCTCTCTAGACAGAGGAATGCCTTGGCCTATCCTGAAGCAAATCCAGATTTCTCCCAGGGGACAACCTCCAGAGAAACCCACATGGACTGCTGTAAACCACCATTGTTATTTTTAAAGCATATTTCTGGGGTCGTCGGTAGCCCAGAGTTATTTTGGGAAATATGGAGGCTGGCATTTTGTTTTGAAACATGCCAAGGGGTGTGCTTCCTCTCTTGTGCTGTCCGGTAGGATGGGGCTTGGTGGGCAAGCATCTTGTTGGGGGACCCCTGCTGCTGGCTGAGGCCAATATGGGGCTTCCTTTCTCCACTTTGGCCACTCATCTGCATGTCTGCTGCTGAAAGCTCTGGTTTGATCAATGGGGTTCCTTCCAAAGATCTCTCTTATTGATGGCATGAGTGCTGCTGACTGATGGCCTTGAGGCGTGGGGGTGGGGGATTGGGTTTGCCCTGCCAACTGGCCAACAATGCCCATTAGCTGATCGCTCTGCTTAGAAGCACCTTCCTGTCAGGGCAAAAAATTAATAAATCATTACTCTTGGGAAACTTGGGGAAGCATTCTTGGCTGAGCTTTTGCCAACTTGTTTGGACAGAGAGCCTGCAGGAAGAGCTCTCCAGCTCCTTTTCTATCACAAGTTATGTGCAAGGGTAGCCATTTAAAATCCAGTGAGATGGAGGTAAAAAAATCAGAGTATGTTATCTTCCTTACGAGACAGCTATTATGCCTGGGTAATCCACCACAAAGGGACGTGGTGGCTCAGTGGCTAAGACATGGAGCTTCTCGATGGAAAGGTCGGCAGTTCAGTGGTTCGAATCCCTAGTGCCGCGTAATGGGTGAGCTCCTGTTACTTGTCCCAGCTTCTGCCAACCTAGCAGTACGAAAGCATGTAAAAAATGCAAGTAGAAAAATAGGGACCATCTTTGGTGGGAAGGTAACAGCATTCCGTGCACCTTTGGCGTTTAGTCATGTGGGCCACATGACCACGGAGACATCTTCGGACAGCGCTGGCTCTTCGGCTTTGAAATGGAGATGAGCACCGCCCCCTAGAGTCGGGAACGACTAGCACATATGTGCGAGGGGAACCTTTACCTTTATCTTTACCTTTAATCCACCACAACTTTCTCTTGTTTCCCTCTATTTCTAGAAGCTTATGTAATGGCTATTTATCTAAAGTTGAACTTGTTAGTCATAGCCACCGTTTTGATCCTTGCTATAAGACACCTCTCTCCCAATCTGCACATTTTTACTGCACAGCTTTGGGGAATGGAAATAAATTTCCCCAGGAAGGGTGTTCCTGTCTATTCATTTCTGTTGCTTATTCAGTTTTATGGGAATTCTCAGCAGAGCAATACTATATGTGTCACCTCTGAGTCCTTCCAATTCCCCTTGATCTCAATGGAGCATGTTCATCTGGCAATAAGAGTCTTCTGATACTTGAAAGAAAGACTAAGATCCATGTCTGAGGAGCTGCTCATGGTCCCATTATAAGCAGATACAGAATTCACAAAGAGCAGGAGGACTCCTGAATTTATGGGACTAATATAGAGAAACATATCTGTGTATTTCCAAACAAAACTCTTAAAACATATTACTGCAATGTATGTTTCTTATTATTGTGCTTTCGATGTTTAATGAGATCATGTTGTTATGGTTTATCTTAAAATTACATATCATTCTCTCAGGATTACCGGTATTATATTCTGAAACTCATTTTGAAATATGATTTTATGAATATAATACATATGTGTATTCATATATATATAAATACATGCATATACCTCTATGTGTACATACACATACAATAAACAATTTTAAATATTATCTGCCAGGTTACCTCTTCCCTGAGGGCAGGGCTGTTCTGTCTTACATATGTTCAACTAATGAAGCTGTCATCTTAACCATGATGATTATAATGATAATAAACATATTTTATTTAATTACCTGTTGTCTAACATGTTCAAGACGGGTGCTTTATTACATTTCTATCCCTCAAGGAAGCAAGGGAGCATTAATGGACTTTCTGCCTTGAAGCACTGTCATTTGTGAAGTATTTCTCCTTGCCTTTCCTACCCTGTTTCCCCCAAAATAAGACATCCCCTGATAATAAGCCCAATCAGGCTTTTAAGTGCATGGTAATAAGGCCAAGCGCTTATTTCAGGGTTCAAAAAAATATAAGACAGGGTCTTATTTTTGGGGAAACATGGTATGTAGAACATTATTAAAAGATCTATCAACAGATCATAGATAGACCACAGCATAAAGGAACCTATGGAAGGAAGCTGTCCTTAATATCTTGAGATGACACACAAGTTTTTATTCTAAAGACAGTGATGGCAAAGTAGGGACACCTGTATATCACATCTGCCTCTTGTTTTTTTTTGCTGGACAATCTTTGGCCACCTTTCATGTATGATTCCCCCTCTATCTCTCAGACTTAAGGGAAGCAGGTCGTTAAACCTTGATTGCCCTGAAACTGTCCAACATTCATTGACTAGCTAATGTCAGAACCTTCACAGATTCAACACTACGCATAAGCTGTTTCACTGCAAAAGATCTGTCCACTACAGAATGGAGAATACCAGCCTTGTCTATATATCAATCCAAAATCCTAAGATTTCACTCTCAGATTTTAGAGTCAAGAGACTTTGGGGCTATTGTGATATGTGATTGGTAGGCACAGTGCTTATATAATATCATGTCTGGCCTGAGCAATACTTCTTCAGCTTGCAGTTCACAATCTCATCCAGCATGATCAGCGATGAGGAGAACTCGATAGCAAAGGGAAGGCCATATGATGCATTCCACACCACAGAAAGGACAGCCGATTCTGTCTTCAGCTACAGCCCTCCAAGTTAGTGCCATAGCTTTAAATCTTGCATCTGTGGGTTGACAACATGGAATCCATAGAATTACCTGCATGAGAGGCAATTAATAAAGTTTCCAATTTTATTAAGAACATCTGGGTGACACAAATAGATGGGTCTCTTCATTCTACTGAGTCAACAATGGGTGCCACAATGATAACATAAATTAAAAAAATAAAAATAAAGACAACATCAAAGAGGGTGGAAAACTAACTTTTAGCAATAGGCTTTCTGTAGTCTCCTGCTTTCAATAGGCTTGACACAATAACAGCTTTCCCCTTCACAAGGTTGTTATAGGGAGGAAAAATATGGAGAAGGGCCTAAGACCTTCTTAGAATGATATAATCCTATCCTACAGATAATGAAAATTTATGTATATGTATGTACGTGTGTGTGTGTGTGTGTATGTGATGTACATGTGTGTATGCTTTAAATACATAAATGTCTTAAAGATATTACAAATCTTTGATTACAGGTTTTGGTTAACTTTCAGAATGCAGCAAGAGTTTATTTTCCCATTTCTAGTGACCATTCATCACTATACTGCATGTGACAGAGCTAAATAGTAGGACTCCATTTCTAGAGAAATATTGTTAAAAGCTCAGCTGGATCAAATCTCAGTTCATCCACAAGTTCCCCTCACAGCAGTTCTCCACCTGCTATTTCAGATGCATTTGGCATCTTTACAAGTTGTCAGATTTACTAAAACAAATCTTCAAAAAAAAGAGTACATAGAAATGCAAGAATTTACTTTTAAAAAAGAGGGAGAAAAATATCCCAGATTATTTGTCCCCATGGTTTCTTCTATTCTGTGTTCACCTGAGAACAGAGAACTTCTTAATATATCTGATGCAGTGACCTTTAATCCTCAAGTGCTTAGGTCACGTAAATGTGTTGCGCTTTAAAGTAATAGAGCTTTTTTTTTTAAAGAGTGCAATTTACACATTTTACTAGCACAGGCAACGCGAGGATGGAAATAAAAAAACTGAAATGCATTTGACTTATCTGCTGTCTTCTCTATTCTCTACCCCTCCTTCTCGACTCCCACCTACTTCCGTAAAGGGTACTCTGCCCAGCCCACCCCTCCTGCACTCATACACTCCCCCACACATACATACATCAGCACTGTCATAACCACCATCAGTTGGAAGCTGCCTGCCTGAGCACGGATTGGGACCGCGCGCCTATGGCTGGACTGCTACAGAAACAGGTAGTGGAAATCCTTCCATCGCTCTTAGCCTCTCCATCAGTGATGGAGAGGCAGCTTGGAACATACCATCTCATAGACCCGAGGGAGGGGAAAGCAACCATCAATGAAGTCCCAGCTCTAAATCCGTAGGTGTCTCTTGATTTCGAGAGGTGGGGAGGAGTTGGAGGGATGGATCTGGTTGAGGTGGAGGGTGGGGCAGAAGGTTCAAATCTCTACCATTGGCTTTCGCCTTCTTTCACCATTCCCCCCACCAAGCCGTGGTTCCCCTCCTCTTTCTCCTGCCTCCCCCTCCCCCCTCTGCTGAGATTTGCAGCTGGACCAGTGCTCCGCGAGCCCTCTCCATCCTTGCAGAATGTAGGCGCTGCGATGTCAAGCCGCAGCATCCCCGGGGCTGTAGTCAACTAGCAGCCCCCACCCTCGCCCTCCCCCTATCCCTCTAATCCTCTCTTGAAAGGGGGCAAATTGAGCTGAGGAAGTTCCCCCCCGTCTCCGATTCTCGACTGGATCCGGGCCAAGCTAGAGAGAGAAAGGGGGGACCCCAAGTTCCACCACCTCTCTCTCTCTCTCTTCAGCGGCCGATTCCCGAACAGCCTTCCTGCTCCCCACTTCAGTTTCTTCTGCTTCTGGCATGGCCCGGTGAGTACCATGCGGGTAACCTTTCTGCGGGGGGAGGGGGAGATTGGGATGGAAAACTCTTGTGTGATTGATAAATAGAGACATGTATGTAATATATAATCTCATAGCGCCCAGTGGGGTTTGAGGAGACTTCCCTCCCCTCCTCCTTCTGAGAAGGGAACCCGGGCAGTCTCCGTCATAGGTAATGCAGAAGGGGGGGGAGGGGAGCGGAATGCGGTTGGGATGGCGTGGGGACAAGTCACTGCAGAAAGCAAAGCTTGGTGGCCGTCAAATGGCGCCCCTCCCACCTTTTAAAAAAAGGTACTCTCCCAGACGCAGCCTAAAATTACCCGGGGAGGTAGCAGGGGAGATAGGTGCTTGGTAACACCTGCAGGGGTCTAGCTTTCAAAAGCTGCTCTGGGATACTGGTTATTGGGATGCCAAAAGGGGGGGGGGATTGCAAAATAGAATGGGGAGTGTAGCAAGTCCTTTGGCCGCTTGAGGTCCCCTCCCAGTCATCGCCACCTTTTTTTTTTCCACCCGACCTCCTCAATGTCGACTTGGCTTGGCTTTCTCTTCTGCTGCACCTTGCGCGCTCGCTTGCCGGCATTTCAAGGTGACAGCGACGTATTCTTGAGGTGTGTGTGTGAGTGTGTGTGTGAGAGAGAGAGGGGGGGAGAGGGAGGGAGAGAAAGAGAGAGACTTTGCGTGCGCGCACACATGCTCAAGGAGAGAGGAGGGAGCGCCGGTGACGTCCCTGCTCAGATCAGTAAAGGGGTGTGGGTGGGTGGGGGCATGTTTCAAAACCAATAGGGATCTCCCGCCCACCTACCCACTGCAGAGAGGTACCTGCATTAAGTGGGGGCAGGAATTGGGCTGGGGCTGGGGGGGTTAAATAGGCAGTTTTGGCAGCAGCGAGCCTTCTCCATCCGCCATGCCATTCCCACCTTCTGCACCCTTGGTAACTAGAAAAAGAGGTGGAGAGTCAGACCATAGCATGTGATGTGTGAACAGGAGAGCGAGCGAGCGAAAGTGCGAAGCCTCCCAGCGATCCTCTCGAGTCCGGCAGGACCTTTCTTTCGATGGCTTGTTGGGGGGGGGGGTGGCAACGGATCCCGGCGTGGGCTGAGAGAGACGGTGGAGTGGAGGCTTGGCGGGGAAAAGAAGAAAGGAACTGCTAGATTCAGGGGAGCGGGGACGGACCAAAAGCAGTTCGCACGAACTTCAGCAAATGGAATATGAATCCCGCCAGGCCTGGAGGGGAAGGACAAGCGGAAAAAATTCGGGGAAACTGAGGTCAGGCAAGGGTATTGCCTTGCTTAACTCCAGGGGCAGGTAGGATAAAGAGAGGAGGGGGCGATATCAGCATAAGGACATAAATGCCCCGTCTGGTCTGGGATAAAACCCAAGGCTTCTTTGGTCCAGCCCTCTGCCTCAACAGTTAGAGAAGCTGTGTACTTGGAGCGGGTCAAAGCAGGACAAGACAAGAAGGGACGGGCCGCCCCTTTGGGACTTATATTCGGTGTCTCTTCCTCTTGCCCAGCTCTGCTGTTTCGACATTTGAGGGACACCTTCCCCCCCTCTCCCCCCAGTAGCAATCACGCCCCCTAGAGCAGCTCTAGTCTCCCCGCCCCCACCCGGCCACCTAAAAGCGGGGGGGGGGGGCGACCGTCACGACGCCGTCGCCTCCTCAGCCTGTACGGCTCTCGGGAGAGGCGGAGGTCTCTTTAGAGGAGCCCTGGGTGACCCGCAAGGGCTTCGGCCTCCCAGACCGCTCTGAAGCCCGGAAGCAGCGGTGAGGAAGAGGGAAGCGGGGTGGGGGTGGGGTGTAAAGAAGGGGAGGCGTCGCACTGGGCCTGGCGTGGCCCTCCAAGCCCGCCCGCCAATCGCCAAGGGCAACCGGGAGCGTCTATTCCGCGGTCTGCTTTGGCGCATTGCTCGGGATGGGAAGCGAAGCGCGTTCCGGCTCTGGCTTTTTTCAAGGCAACTGCAGGGGAGGGGGCGGGATCCACAGGCTGCCGGGGGCTGCCTTTCCCCGCTTCTGATTGGCTGAGAGGTCCTGAGTGGCAGCCGGCGCGAGGGGTGGGGTGGGAGAAGAGGCTGAGGAGAGGGAGGGGAGGAGAGGAGAGGAGCTCAGCCGGGAGGGAGGGGGCTGGGCTTGACCCACCTACCCGCCAGCGGTGGACTGGGGAGGGGGACGGAGCACCGCAAGACGCCCGACTGCGGCGCCCGGCCGGTAGCAGAGGGCAGGCTGGGGTGGCGGGAAGGATCGCGATGACATCGTGTTATCTGGAAACCAGTCTTTTCTTGACCGAAGTGGAGGGGGAGGGGACTCTCCAGGTCGGGCATTCGAGGAACGCGGGCTTTCTGTTGCACATACCCCGTGGCGCTGACCCCACCGAAAGTCCTTTGCTCGTGGCAAAAGCAATCCGAGGCCACCCACCCCCCCACCCCCCGAGTCGTGGAGAGGACGTAACTCCAGTCCGGGAGAAAGATGTTGCGATCGTGACGCTGTAATATTGCGCTTGGAATGAACTGAGCCTCCTTGCTCAGGGACAGTCTACCTCCAACCTGCAGGGGTTGAAGGCAAGACAGAGAGGTTGGCGGGGGTGCTGTCGCCTCTGTCTGTTTCCCCTGATGGAAACAGGACTGGCTGGCCCCTGATGCAGGAGTACAGTAGACCAGCGCCTAACTAGGGCACAGGGATTGCACCAGCACTGCCGCAATCATTTTGGGGAGGTGGGAGAGAGAAGCAGAGGACGAGGAGGCGAGGCGGAGGGGGGAACCCAAGAGGAAGAAAAATGTAGGCAGAGAGAAGAGGGAGGGGCCAATAAATATTGGCAGTGGCCTCCCCCTCCCCAGCAGTACAAGTTCACTGGGTGATCCGGCGCCAGCCCCTCCTCCCCTGCCCCCCCTCTCTGCCAACCTACCTCCCGAGGTTGTTGTGACAAAAAAAGAAATCGGAGGAAGGAGTCATGTATACACCACCTCGAGTTTAGGAATAAAAGGCAGGGTATTAATTTAATAAACCAATGCACCAGAAAGCTTTATTAGAGCATAAGCGCCGGTGGACCAGAGACTCAATTAGTTCATCAGCCTGGTAAATGCGTAAACCATGCCTTATTCCCTCTCCTCTTCTACCCCCTCCTTTCCCCCCTCTCCTGTGAACCCCATATGCCAATTTTATTTTTATACATTCTGCCCCCCTTCCCCATCTTTGCTTAATGTTCCCTTGATCCATCTCTGCATGTTGCAGAGCTCTGTTAGACCATTCATCCTTTTCTCTCCCACTGATCTGGGGTGGGTGGGGAGAGGAGGGGATGGAAAACTCCTGTTGAACAAGCAAAAACTCAACACCCACCTACATCTTCTCCCTCCCTTCCTCCTTCTCTCTCTCTCTCTCTTTTCTCTCTCTCTCCTTATATAACCCTGCATTAAATAACCTACTCATGATTTCCCACTCATTTTCATTCTTGTGTCACTCTTTCTATCCCACTCCTCCCCTCAGGATCTCTAGGTCCCAGAGCTAACCAGGACAGAGCCTCCCTCCCCTCTTCCCAAGAGGAGGCCACAGCTGGTTATTCTCTGTCAATATTTCGGAGGCGTGTTCAGCCTTGGGGATGAGGGAAGGCAATATGATTTGCACCAGGCTGCCTGCATTTGCTGTGTGAGTTTGCAAAGAGCTGGCCGAGACATATTGGGCTTTTTATTTAATCATACGAAAAATCTTAACCTTGAAAGACAAACAAACAAACAAAATAACAGGATTTGTGCATCTGGCATAAGCGGTCAGTCCGCTGGGCTTTACATGTTTTGACTGGAATTGTCCTCTGTATAGAACCCCAATGTGGGCAAGCAGCACCGATTCTTATCTGCAATAAGGACACATCGCCTGAAACAGGGAGAAGGGCATTGGTGAGATTCAAATAATTTAACAACCAGTTCTCTGCCTTAATGATTTCTTCCAACAACTAGTTCACCAAACTGCTCAGAAAGTTAACAACCGGTTCTCCCGAAGTGGTGCAAACTGGCTGAATCCCACCACTCGAGAAGGGGTTAATGTCTTTGTCCAGAAATGGCTCCATGATGCTGTCTCTCAGGCCCTTTTGGTCTTCTCTTCTTTCCCTTTTGTGGGCTTTTCCCCAAGTGTATCCGACCACAGCATAAATATACTTCTTTTTATTGCCACGTCCTCTTCTCTTCACCTCCCAAGCCCACGAGTGAGACAGGCCTCAGCCATCCCTAGTTGTACCACTGTCATAGTGGTATTTTCTCCCTCGTTCCAACCCTGTCCAACAAATGTATACCAGTTGGTTTGGCTTTGTCCCCTGTTAGATGGCTGCCAGTGACTGGGAATGGGAAACTGAGGTGGGGATGAGATTCATCAATAGGAACAACAGATTTCATGCTGGTCCCTGCAGTTTTCTACTGATTCAGAGATGGTAGACAGGCTTTAAATTTTCACAGTCCTTTGGGATTTCTGTGAACTGTAAGCTGCACAATTTACAAACCCAACCCCCATCCCCAATTCTTGGAGGCATCATCCAGATGCTTTTCATGAGCTTCTTGCAAAAATGCTAACTTCTAAAAGTAGAGGGATATATTAAGTACTCGGAAAATGTCAAAGACATGTGCATAGAAATACCAGGACATGTTAATTGCATTTGTTCATCTTAATCACATTTACAGCTGAAGTCAGTTCAAGGAAACGTTAGGATTTTTTTTGTCCTGGCTTTGTCCACTTCTTGCTGTGCTGTTCCTAGCATCGCATTTAAAAGCTAAGAACCAAGTTGGACTCACGCTGCTTGTCAAGACAAACCAATCTGGAAGAGTCAGATTGCCCTCAGAGCACATAATCCAATTCTGTACACTTCCGTGCCCGCCCCCCAATATCTCTGCAGATCCAAGTGGATCACATTCAGCCCTTAAACTCTCCCACTGCCTGCCTGTTCCTTATTAATAGAGGGATCCTTTCCTTGAGAATTCTCCTCTTCAGCCATCTGGGTTCAAAGCATAGTTTCTCACTTACACTCACAAATATCCCACAGTAGCAATGGATTACCATTTGGCACCTGAGAGCTTCATTTCATGGTTTCTTGGGGAGGTGAGATAATGGTGATCTGAGAGTTTCAGTGAGCGTGAAGAAGGAGGCAGCCTTTTTTTAGACTGGGGTCTTTGCTTTCTTAATTGCCTTAGGCAAACTTTAAGCATATAGTTTTCATGGGCCTCCTTCCTCAAAATGATGGGATATGCAATTCAGTGGTGCAACCCTATGGAACTTCAGGGTGATATGTAACTTGCAAGTTGCCCATTCTGATCCTACATATTGTTTGCAAAATACTTTTCACAAACCAGAAGACTTCAATGTAAATGCTATAGTGATGCATAATCGTATTGCAAAATTTCATTCTTGTTTGCTACTCAACTACCTAAGAACCTAGCCTAGTCATATTTTGTTATGTCAAAAGGAAGACCTTTGTTTTTATTTAAGTATTTATCGTTCTGAATTCCACCCTTGGCCATTTAGGGGGCAACCGTAATCTTCTACTGCTGCCATATAAATAGACTTAGCCAATTCTACTAGATATCTACTAGCTATCTGCTGTTGATCCACCAGTTGTTGCTCTAATAATACACGCTATTACTTTTTTTTACGTGAGTGCTCCTTTCTGAAATGTATCTCTTCCCTTGGTAATGCCATGTATATCTGTATGGGCAATTGCCATTGGACCCAACTGGCCCTTAAAGGTGTTCATTGCTGACTTTCATTTCCTGTTAGTCTTGGGTCCTCTAGATGTATTTGATCACAGTTCTCAACATCCTAGCTGAAACTGATGCCCTTGTGACCTCTCTTCCCATTACTGCAATGTGGTGTATATGGGGCTGCCCTGGAAAAGCATTCAGAAGTTTCAACTGGTGCAGAATGCAGCTAGACAGGTAGTTACTGGTGTCAGATATTCGACACATGTAACACCACTGCTGTGTGAGCTGCATTGGCTGCCAATGTGCTTCCAGGTGCAATTCAAGGTGCTGATTGTCACTTTTAAAGCACTTCATGGCTTGGGCCCAAACTACCAAAGGGATTGTCTTCTCCCATTCATTTTTACCTGTAGAATTTGGTGCAGCAGGTTGGACAAATTACAGATCCTGCCTGCCAAAGAATGTTGGCTTGGTGGGGACTAGGAGATCTTGTCTGCCATAGCTCTCGCCCTCTGGAACATTCTCCCTTCAGAGATTAGGATGATGTCAACCCTACTGGCTTTTCATAAGGCTGTGAAGACCAGGTTATGTTCCCAGACCTGGGGCTCCAAGTGTGTTAAGAATCCCATTTCTTGGCTATATTGATACCTGTTGCAATAGTTTTACTTGGCAACCATATATATTTAATTTGTATTCCTTTACCTTTAAAAATCATTTTATGTTTTTTTCAAAATACATTTGAACAAAAGTCATTTGTTCAGATGGGCAGCTATAGAAATCAAATCAAATCAAGTCAATCAAATGTTTTTTTTTAAAGAATAAAATGCAAAGGATCTTGCTGTGAGAAATATCAAACCCAAATGATTCCCAGCATGCTCAGTTCAGTCCAGGAACTGATGCTGGGCCTTCTTTTTTTTGGCAGGCAATGTTGTTGCTCCATCATGCAGCTCGCGCTCTCTGACTTATCATTGGTGATGGGTTTGTAGGCAGGTTGGGTGATTCTGGATTTCAACTCCAGGTTCATGCCTTGGCTGAGTACTTCATCCTTCCAAAAAGTGTCTTCAAACATTCACATTTATTTTGTAAAGAAAATATTGAACTAGGAGTCCCATGATGCCCTCATGTTATGTGTTACTCTGTAAATATCACCACTCTACAGTGCTCTCTGGTCTATCAAGTACAAATGGGAGCTCATTCTACTTCTGTCTCCTGCCCCTTCCGAAATCAAGTTTCATCTCACCAGATCCACGATAATATAAGTGAAAGACCTGCCTTCAGATGCTATCTCAACACACACACACACACACACACAACATACTATCCTATTTATGCACTGATGTATTCATCAAAGTGGAAGATAATAATGATGATGATTTACTCCCCACTTTTTATTAAGGAGCTGAAAGAGGCATACGCAACATCCCTTCCTATTTTTCTGTCTCTACCTTATGGTGTTGAGAATGTCTGATCTAAAGCCACTCAATACATTTCTGTGTCGGTGGGGAGATTAGAAGCCAAGTCTCCCCATTCCTAATTCAATACTTTCGCCACTATTATCACCGCCATGGTTTCCATTAGGTTGGGGCATGTTTTAAGACACTGTGAGAGGGGTCAATATTCAGCCTGGCTGAATGTATAGGAAGAGATCATTCACCTCGATCAGAAAGCGAGACAGGGTACGTCACTTCTGCAATAATCGTATGCGGTCTTTGTCCTATAATCTTCGAGAATTCTGCTCCTAGAAGCAGAATTCTCTGACCTATATAGCTTATGCAGATTCATTGTCATTACTTTGCATAATTCATTCTGTTTTTCTTTAGCTATGGAGAGGAGGGGGAAAAAAGAGGTAGTTCATTTTGGGACCACCTGATACACTACTCAACAATTTATCTGGCTTCTGAGATTTCATCAGACACTGGTCTCATGTTCAATATAACCTATAGCTCCCCACAGGGTAGAAAATCCTTTCTAGACAAAAAAAAAGTGAGACCCTGAAGAAGTCAAATTTTATGTTCAATTTTTATACTCATATCCATGAAATGATAAGATACTTTGAGTCCTCATTATATCATACAGCTGGGCTTGCTTGTTCACATCAATACTATTGCATAGTAGTTCTCTGTTCTCTCCACTGCAAGCTACGGAGGTTAATCTACAAAGGGCAGGTTGCTCAACTTGATAGTTTCTTGCTTTAATTCATCTGTCTGTGACATAAAATCTACATTGGACTATTGTAAAAGGTAAAGGTTTCCCTGTCAGTCATGTCGACTCTAGGGCACAGTGCTAATCTCTGTTACTTGACCGAGGGAGCCAGTGTCTGAAGACACTTCTGGAGTCATGTATTCAGCATGGCTATATGCCAGAGGTGCATGGAACACTGCTACCTTCCCACCGAAGTGGTACCTATTAATCTACTTGCATTTGAATGCTTTCAAACCGCTAGGTGGGCAGGAGCTGGAAGCAAATTGACTGGGAAATTCCATATGCTATTGAACAAGAGCTTCTAACTGGCATTAGCATTTTGGTTTAATGATCAAGGATAATGGAAGTTATAACTGAGTAATATCTGAAATGTTACAAGTCACTTACTTACTTACTTACTTACTTACTTTACTTACGTCTCAAATTTATATGCCGCCCAACTTGCTATCAAGAGACCCTATCATGGATACAAGAAGCTGAGATGTGAATCTTGGCAGAAGTGGAACCAGGGAGCCAACCTCAGAGCAGAGTGCTCTGTGGGCCAGAATTCAAGCTCAGAAATGCATTTGGGAAGGGTGAGAAGTAAGATTCAGGAAAGAGAAGTTGGCAGCCACAAAAGGCAATGGAACACAGATAAAATAGAAGCATTGGTTAGTAAGACTGATGGCAACACTAATAGGGTCAGAGATGGTTGTTGTTGCCTAGGAAATGATCCAGAAGGATCAACAGGTGCACCATATCAGGAGAAGAGAAAAGATAGCTTGGAATTATTGGGGGCAGAACCATACTGGAACTCAGTGCTGCCAATGGCTTCCTCTCCATTGTGATCTCAAGCAACCCAGCATGCAGAGATTAAAGAACTACTTTTAAGTCTTCATAGCTCCTAGTAGCCAGATGTTCATCCTACAGAAAGCTGCTTCTTTTTCCTTCTTACATCTACTGCTTGCAACCATTTATCATATGAAATACTTTCTGGAAGTTGAGGGGACAATCTATTCCCAATGACTCTCCTTCCCTCTTTATGGTTGTCTTGCTTAGGGCTTGCCTAAGCAACTTACTGGCATTACTGGTCTCCCCCCCCCTTTTTTTTTTTGGCCTAATGCAACCAACCTTCCCAGACTTTCTTGACCAGCAACAGCTGGTGCGTGATCTAGGCAGGCAGTGCCAATTTGCATCAAAGGATTTGATGTTGGAAAGGGAGAATAGTTGCTGTCTAGCAGCACCAAGGACAGTTCTTAAGACTACCATGCAATTGCTGGATGGGGGGGGAGGAGCTGTCTGGTGCAAGAGGGAGGCCGAAGCAACATGCATAGCTTCTCATTAGTTGGCCATCAAGCCTAAAAACACTCTTCCCAAAACAAATCTTAAAAATTCTTTTATTTTATTCACGAGACAACAGATGAATAAATGAAGGCTCATTTGGTGTCTTTGAAAAGACAAAATTTTTAAAAGACAAAACGCATGAACTTCTACACATCAAAAAGAAAGGAAGTCAGTAAACTGCAAACTGAGCTGGAAACCTTTTTGTCTGTTCCTGAAAGAACCCAAATGCACGAGATGGGATGAGGGGCAATTGCCCCCTTTGAGGAGGTTCTCTGTACCCCATGGCAAGGTTTGGGGAAAAGAATAGGACTCATCTTACTATCGATTGCTATAAAGGAGGACCAAGACTGCTCAGGGCAAATAGTGCTTCTATATATAGGTTATTTTAAAAGGATGGGCTGGGGAAAATTCTCATGCACAGAAGCTGCTGTGTTATGGACAATGTGGCAAGATTCTGCTACGCAGCAAGTAAAGGCAGAGCATGGACATTAGTAGGAAGCAGCGGATGTTTCGTTTGTTAATTGTTATACTGTGTCTGTTTTTAATATGATAGTGTTTTCTTCCTTGTAAAAGATGGACTTTGACTACAGTTAATAACATTTAAAGCTGCATGTGTGTTATGAGAGAAGGTGTCACAGAGAGGAAAGGGTTCAACCTATTTTCCAAAGCACCTGAAGGCCAGACAAGGAATAATGGATGGAAACTGATCAAGGAAAGATTCAACCTAGAAATAAGGAGACATTTTCTGACAGTGAGAACAACCAACCAATGGAACAGAAGTTGCCTTCAGAAGCTGTGGGAGCTTTGTCACTGGAGGCTTTCAAGAAGAGATTGGACTGCCATTTGTCAAAATGGTGGAGGGTCTTCTGCTTGGCTGGAGGGTTGGACTAGATAATCTACAAGGTCCCTTCCAACTCTGTTATTCTGTTTTAAAGTTACCATTTGGGTTTCTTGATCAACAGATCAACTGGGGCCATCCAAGACAACTCCCCAAATCATCAACTAGCACACCTGTTTGGGTAGCACCTAGCTGGAGAAATCTAGCCTAAGCTCAATTATCCCTGGCAATTACAATTCCAGTACAAACTAGAGCAATACATTATTATTATATACACAACTGCAATTCTTTAGCTGGTGTTGGCCTTCATACACATTGAGTATTTCCCAAGAACCTTGGATGTTGCGATGTATTCTTGTAGTATCTGTGCAGATCCAAGTACTGGAGTCTTCTGTAACCAACAGGTAGAAATACACAGATTTTTCTATATGTCATCCAAGATTTTTTGGTATGGTACCCAATGTGCCAGTAACCACTGGGACCACCATGACTGGCTTATGCCATAATCTTCCAACTTCAGTTTTCAGATCTTGATACTTTGTGATCTTCTCCAATTCTTTGTCTCCTATTCTACTATCCCCTGGCCTTGCCACTTCAAATTATCTGCACTTTCTTCTCAACCCCAGTTAAATCTGGTCTGCTTATGAGCCATGACTTTATCAGTTAGTATTCAGAAATCCCACAGTATTTAACCTGCTCATTTTCAACTACTTTTTCAACTATGTGTTCCCACCAATTTTTTTCATTACCAAACATGATAATGTTTACAGGTGTTCCAGTGAGACATTTTCATAACTGCATTAATATAGTTGTTTATAATCAGTTTGTGTGACTATTATTATTAAAATTTGTATACCGCTCAACTCCCAAAATTTCTGTTTGGGATTTGTGTGTGAATGATATCAGTCTGGATGAGTTAATGCCATTAGACATTATTTCACTCGAAATGCGATATACCACCCCATAGACATCAGGTGATGCAATTTTTCAGTCAGATTACGACATGATACAAGTAACATAGAGTACTTAATCCATTGTTATTTGACTAATGCACCTGCTGTCACTTGTTTCTTCTTAGTACTACTATTACAGACACCCATATGCCTCTAAATGCTGCTCTCGTGGCACCTGTGAAGATGTCAAAGAATGTTTGGCAGTAGCTTAATCCTGATCCCTGTTTTTCAGTTTATGCAAATGAAACAACTTTCTGAAATACCTATTCCTTGCGATGCATCATGCTTTTCCTCCTTCATCCACGGTTGTTTCAGTACTGCCTTTTGATAACGATGTTTCTTCATGAAAGTCATGGGGGGGGGGGAGCCAGCAAATTGAAATGGACACTGGGGGGCAATTAAGGAAAATTATTCAAAGGAGAATAGGTAATCCATTATTAATCCCCTACTTGTGTTCATTAGGAAGCAAACACCAAACAGGAAGCTTTTCATTTACATGCCAAAACCCCACTGTTTAATCGAATTGTGCCTAGATAGCACAGTATAGCACTGTATAAAGTGTTTGTGTAGACTTTAGTTTTCTTCTAGCTATCTAGAGAGTACTGCAAAAGATGTTTGCACATTTTGGGTGACCACTACTCTCCTCTGAGCATTCATTAGTTTCCTTCTCCTCCCCCCCCTCAAATCCAGAACCCAGGAGCTCCATACTGAAGTGGGCAGCTGACCCTGGCTCTTGTTCTGTCCAAGAACTTAAATATAATCCAACTCTGCTTGAAAATCTTTCCCAATCATAGTCTTACAATTTTGTAAACTTTTGAATAGCATGCAGAAAATCTCAAGGCCAATTCATATCTTCTCCAGTAAAACAACAACAATAACCAGGATGAAGTAGAGAGAAAAGTCAGGAAGAGGCTTTTCTTTTAAATTCTGGAGACTAAGTTCTCAAGCAAAGATAGAACTAATCCAAAGACAAGGCAAATGCCTATGAAGAACTTTCAAGCACATGTTTTCTAATTTTTATAACCAAATACATCTGGGTGAAATCAAGTGGAAGAAGACTGTTTTAGGGCCTTTCTTTACTTTTCTGTGCTGATTATGAAGCTCTCATTTGCTGAGCTTCGTCATGCTTTAATGGAGACCATTTCCTGTGCCAAACTCCCATCAAAACCTTGGCACTGCACCCCGTGGCCAACCCTCACGGCCATCAGAAGGCATTTTCTAAGGCATTCCACTACAGTTATGGCATGTTCTTTCCTTGACACTTACAAAATCAAAGCATTTTTCAAAAGTGCAACATCATTTCATGATAAATAGGAATATGCTAAATGACCACGGTAGAACTAGGAACATTAGCTCCATCTCTTTACATTTTCACATGATTTTAATGAGAATGAACTATTTCTCTAACATCCTTGGAGTGAAATAACACAACAGTAACATATTGGCACATGCTTTTAAAAAAATAATAATAATAATCTGAGCTGCTCTGTGATATTAACATGTTTTTAACCCAAGCACAGCTTTTTTTATTAGGCTTACATTATTGATGCATTACAGGAAGAAGCAATAACTGACATTGTGTATAGTGTATGAAAGCATCTTTCATCATAAAATAGATGGTTACAGAAGGAGTACAGAATTGCAATTGCAAGGCGGGGAACAAGACAACATTTTAAAATAAACCCATAATTGTTTTATTTTCTTCCTTAATGTAAAAAAAAATAATGCCATTATTTGAAAATAATGCTAATAGAAATCTTTTACAGTTAAATTTATGAAAATCTATAGAATTTGCTTTGAAGTAAGTACCACTTAGTTCAAGTTTGTACCGTTCCTATGGATTAGAAAGTAACTCTATTTATTGAGAAGCATGCATAGATTGGGTTTAGTAGCACCGATAATGTTACCTAGTTTGGATGATGAAACATCTACAAAGAAACAAGCAAGCTCAGAGACCACCAAGGTCCCCTCATACATTTACTCATACATTTACTAAGGTCCCCTCATCTATTTACTAAGTAATGCAAGTATGCTTAGGAAATGTCATTTCAATGAATAGGAAGTTGCAGAGGGAAATGCTCTTAACGCCAACTTTCACAATTCCACTTTTTTTTCCTTTTAAAGAAAAAGAGAAGGCCAGGTTCTTCTTGGGATTGACTTTGGGATACAAATGTGCTTTTGGTAATATCTTCATCTTCTAATGTTGCATATTGATTCTAATGGTAAAATCCAAATCCTAACCCAGCTAGAAAGTGTAGCTTTTCTCCTTCCCTTCCATTTCAAGTCATTTTGCTTTGCTTTGTGCCATTGAAGTTAAATGGAGTGGGATCTTATCAGGGACTAAACTGAAAACTCTTTTTAGCTCCTTGAATGCCATGAAGGAAAAACAAGGCCTTCGTTTATGCAGTCACTTTACCCATTTCTTCAAGAATCAGCTACCCAGGGATGCAGCGAGTCCTCCTTGAAAGCATTTTGGAGGTCTGCAGCATAATGCTACTGCTGAATTTATTCCTACTTCTTTTTGAGGCAGAAATCCAAGGAAATAATAATGTAAACCAAAAATAGACTTCAACGCAGCTCACAAAAACGAAGACACCCCTTATCACCATCACAAACTAAGAAAAAGCCAGAAATTCCCACATGCCTGATACATTGCAGCACTCTGATATTTGCTCACCCTCCAGAACTACTCATTAGTAGTCTATCACAAATATGTTCATTACTAAATTAACCACTTAAAATTAATTCAAGAATAACATCTCCAAACGGTGAGTGGAAAAAGACATAGATTTAAAGATTTAAATTTGCTAGATGGGGTTATTTTCTCTGCTTTTACAAAGAATTGGCATGTTTGAATTATGTTGGTCTTTCTGTGGATTATGTCCAACTTGTACATCAAAAAAGAAAGGAAAAGAAAAAAAGACTTGTATGCCATCTTCACTTCAAGCATCCATTTAATGTTTCTCACACCGGTTGGGAGGAGAGATGGGACTGGAAGGAGCATCCTCTCTCATCCGAAGACTGGACCATTTCTAAATAAAGGCTGTTCAGTGAAGAAATATCACAGGCACTCAATATTTAAACTAGTGATTCCTGAAGTGGCTGAAGGTGCCTCATTGACTGTGCCGCCTTGAAAGAGCAATCTGTCAGGCTTAATATGGGTTCTGTCCTCCTGGGGCAAGGAGTCCTTTTGCCCCTCCCGCTCCATCAAAAAACAGTGACATCATTCAGAGGGAGGGAGAGAAGGAGGGAGGACACCCTGGGATTTCCAGAGGCAGCTGACAGCTGCAAGGAATTCCTGCAGCATCACCATTATTAACTGGGCTTCTATCCTTCAGCTGCAGGAGAATATCTGCCCGTTGTACCAGAAAATGGTCAGGCAGATGCACAAATCAGAGGAGTGGGAGGGTTGTTTTATTTTTTAAGCACAGAATAAAAGTGCATCACCAGTTTTTATCAAGGAAAAACAACTCACTTGGGCTTCAACTCCCAGAAATAATCTTGACTTCTGGCCGGCTTCAGCAGAGGAAATGGCCGATGCTTTGGAAAGGCAAGAGCAAGAGCCAGGGCTGTTGCGGCTGCTTCTACTATCTGAGCCACATGCTGGGGTCAGCAAGCCAAGGGGTTGGGAGGAAGGGCACGTTGGTCTGCTTCCCCTTTCAAGCTGTAGGCAGAGGAGGATCAGGGTGAGCAACTGAAGAGCTGGCAATGAAGGAGATGAATGCTATTGTTTTTTTTCCCCTTCTGTTCCTATCAGAGTGTAAATCGGTGCCAAAATTGGAAGAGCTCAGGTGGAGCCAAGCCTTCGGGGTGTCGCATACACCTCTGGCAGAGGAGACAAGACAACCCACCTCTTGGATGTGAGCCTGATTGGGTTGTAAACTCGTAGTCAGCTCCTATCCTCCCTGTGGCAATTCTGATAAAGCTTTCTCAGAGCTTATTCCTGCTCCTGTACACCAATCTAAAGGACTTATTTCCAGAAACTGACATCATGCATGCAATTATGGCAAGTGCCTCAGGTTGTATTCCAGTTCGGTGCTGCTCCTAAAATGCAGCCCTTCTAACTACCGGTAAGCATCCACATGCATGAAGATCCCAGTAAGCCTGTAATGCTCTTCAGTCGCACCGCCACTGATAGAAAACCAAAATGCAGAATGCAGTCTGATAAAAGATCCCTTTAACACTTCAACCACGATCAAATGGTCATTAGTAACAATCCCACTGAAGCTGTTAATATGTGTCGGGGTGGATCCCAGCGTATTATGCCTCCCCCTCCATTTCCAGCATGCAGTATGTTGCCATTCCTATTTTATTAAGGATTACTGGGCATTCTGACACTCTCACGATCTTTTAAATTTCTGGATCAGCATCTTGCAGTCTTGATCTTGAAGGCTTAATCATTTCCAGTGTTTCTCAACCTTGGCAACTGAAGATATCTTGCCAAGGTTGAGAAACGCTGATCTACGCTATATGATCTATTAGTTTACTTCCTCTGTGAAAGCGACGTAAAAGTTCTGTCTGCAGTGGGTAGAATTATAATGTTCTGTTCACCTACACAGGTTGCCAGTCCAGTAATTGCTAACAAATAAGTAGTTTTACAACAGAGTCAAGCTTTTCAACACAGATTGCTTTCTGACACCCTCACATTGTGAATCGTCATTGTCCTTTCAGCAAGTGTGTAAGGCTTCTTATAAAGATAGTGGAACTGAAGCAGAGAGTTCTGAGAATCTGCATTTTGCTGGTGCTGGTGGAAATGTGTACCTAAATATAGTTCATTTCACCCGTGGTCGCTTCTAGATTATTGAATTGCACAATGCTTTTTCTCTCAACTTCCAGTATATAAACTGAGATGTGTTGAACTTTCAAGAGGATGTAAAATTTTTTTTATCTAGCACTTAATCCATAGATCAGTTTCATAATGTAGCTGGAATGAGTTTTAGTAAACAAGGCTACTTACTAAAATGCATTATTAAATAATGAGGTGGGTTTTGTTGATAATTATCATAAAATTCAAGAAAGCAATCTGCTCTTTTGCTTTTTTTTACTTTTGGCGAAGTGTATGTAAGAGCTGGAAATAGTGTTTCACAAATAAAGAATATTCAGTAAATCAGAATGAGACAGTGAAGTTATTTCACATATGTTAGCTATTCCAAAAGAGAATATTTCAGACATATAACAATGCCCACCCACTCACTGAAATACAAATGTAGTCTGGTCCATCTTGGCAGGTAACTATATTTCTTAGTGGAACTTTTTTGGGCTGAGGAGGGAGCAAAATTTTGTACATGGGTGAGAGACAGAGGTAGTAATCTAGAATGGAAAAGGAAGCACAGCCGTCACTTCTGGGTTCTGTTTGAATTAGTACTGGAGCTGGCTTCCCTTGGGATCTCTGCAGCATTTTTCATTTGCCTGTTTCCTCTGGCTGCCTTGCACTTTCACTTGGGGACCAGAAATGGCTGCATGATTTTCCTAAGACTGTGATCTCTTAACCCCAGTTGTCACCATTGCCACATTTCAGCCCATCTCACAAGTTACAACAAAAGTTTGTAGATCAGGATTGTGACCTGCTCCAGATGAAGGTGATCCTGGGCAGCTGGTAATCTGAAAGAAAAACCAAATTAGGAAAGGCCTCCTCCTCTTCCTCTTCCTCCTCCCCTCCCTCTGCCCCTCCTCCTCCTCCTCTTTGTCATTAAGGAATTCAGATTACAATCTTTCCACGGTACTACTGTGGGCATTGTTTTTTGGAATATCATAGGTAGTGTTGGGGGAGACCTCTTCCAAATGGAGTCAAAGAGCTGGAGAAGAGACTGGAAAGAAAGCATTTCAACAGCAGAAAGGGTCAAAAGAGTTTCCCTTGCTACTGAGATTTTGCTGCTTTCTGGTTTTTTTCTGGAGGTTGCTGAATCCTGCTCTAAACCCATCCAGGTGAACATGAGTGGGCCTGTGAATTCGTAGCATTTTCTACAGCATTGCACACTATAAAATATAGAAACTGCTTGGGGAGGGGAGGTTGAAAACTGCTGGGGATAAAACTGAAGGAAAGATCAAAAATATTTTATGAGAACAAGCAAATTGCTAAATACCTGGAGGAGCCCTCCTCAGTTTGGTGCCCTCCAGATGTACTGAGGTTATACCTCCTGTAATGATCAAAATGAAATATGGTGAGCCCACAGTCAGGAAGAAGTTGCTTGGAAACATCCCCCTACCTCCTTTCCTGGCACTTAGCAAAAGCCATGCTGACTGAGGAACTCTAGGAATTGTGTTCCCAATGTGGCTGCTGGTGGTGGGGGGCACAAATTACTTACTGATTTATTATTAGATTTATATCCTACTTTTATTTTGTTCACCTGAAGGCACCCTGTATAACGCTCCCACCTACGACTTTCCTCTCAGCTGTGACCATATTTTCTTGGGGGGGAAAAGAAACAATGACAAACTTGAAAAGGGGGCAAATCTAAAAGAGATTTTATAAGGATAAAAAATAATCGTTTATGTTCATAACTTTGCCTTACAAAGGAAGATTCAAAGGCAAAACCAATGCAATAAAAAATTAAATAAATCTAAAGGATAGCTTTCTCAAATAAAGAACTGTCTTTTGTGGTAACGGATGTATGGTTACTGTACCCATTAGAACTCACTGTTTCTTGGTTTCTAGGCCAGCACCTCAATCCACTATACCAAACTGGCTCTCAATTTGAAGATGGCTACTCTGAAGTAAGGGCCCTTGATATAGGAATAGACCATGTTGGAATGTTATAAAATTAGAAATTTGGAGCTTTAGTGCTTTCTGGCTTCGGTTGTTTGCTTGCAGACATTTCATTACCCATCATCCGTTTTCTCCCTTTCCTCTGACAATCCTAAAATTCCTAGTCACCAAGCAAATTAAAATGATTTTTTTTAACAAAATGCCCCCTCTCCACCAAAAGAGGGACGGGTGGCCTGAGAGGTCCAGTTACCTCAAGAAATCAACTGCCACAGAAGATGATGTGATATTTGGCAGACGTGATCATGGAGGGAATGTATAGCTAGCTAATAGGGGAACCTCTATATTAAAAGGCACTCTACCTTGAAACATGATATAGATGCACCTGCCCGTCTCAGAGGAAAGCTGAGCTGAGCAATGGAATGGGGTGTTTCTAACATCAAATCTCCTGAGGGGCTATTATTTGCCAGCAACGCCTGTGATACCCCTCCCCCCCAACTCCCTTTCATCTCTACCCTGCACACCCCATTCCCTGCACTGGGTGTTTGCCAAGCTGGGGAACGTGGCTGGAAACAGGCGGCTCCATCACCCATTGCTTGGCAACCAGCAGTAAAAATAGCTCAGGCTTCAGAGGAATCTGGCTCCACTGACACTGCCGATTCAGAACACTGGCCTGAAAGTCAGGGGCTGGTTTGAGCCACAGAGAGCTGCAATGTAGAGCATCTCAAACTTTTTTCCCTGCCATTTTCCTACTTAGCAAGGAGCAGCTGTTTCTGCTGGGATCTGGGCCTGAATGAGCAACAGCCCTGCAAAGGGACCTGTCACACTTTGGCCCAGATGCCCTATTGTTGTATGCAAAACTGGCTGATTTTAAAGGCAATCTGGTCCCTCCCTATAAATCACCACCAGCAAGGATGATTAGATCATAGCTGCAGCACTGGGAAGAAACGTGAAGGGAAGAGGAGCAATCCCCACCCCCAAATCCCACAGGAAACCAGGAAGATTTTCTCTTAGGCACCTTGGCACATGCCCTCCTATCCAGCTGGTTAGAGTACAAGGGTCCACTATCCTTGGGATCCTCTCCTTCTCTGGACCTTTACCCCTGTCTTCTGATAAGCACGTGACTATCCCCAAGGACAGCCTGACTTAACTGTCTGAAACCCATCATCCCAAGAAACAGCAAAGGAGGAGAGAGTGCCCTGCCTCTGGGCAAAAAATGGTACCACTTCCACCAAGAAACATGCCCAGTGTTGAGTCAAGCACACTTCACCTCTCTAAAATGCTTCTGAAACCCATTCCACCCTCTTTGCGGAATCTGACTCAGTTTATTTAATACACACCCATTAACCAAACCATGGCATTCACTCCAGAATCTCTTTGCAACACCCAGATGATGATGAAGACAATGACAACAATGATGACGATGACAATGTTTTTCTGAGCATGTGAAGACAGTTGCTTTCACCTCTTCTCTTCAGTGTTGGGCACATTAAAAATGAATTTGCAGGGGCTTCTTCAACAGTGCATAGTTTTACATTTGAAGAGGAAGGATATAAGTCAACTGTCAGCACTCCAAGCTACATTCACTCCGGTGCTGACATAAGGAGGAGGAGAGGACGCTTGACTTTTCACCTACTTATTTTCCTTGGAGATAATATCCCCTAGGAGATGGGATGGGACATTCCTGTGAGCTGAAGTAGTAGATATGGGGAGAGTGATTTGGAAGATGGCCAATGAGACACAGAGAAGAGGCCAAAGGATAGGGAGGGTTTGGGGGCAGGAAATTAGTGTTGGCTACGATGGAGTCGGGGACAGATTGTTGTGCTCAATAAATGAAAGATTTCATCAAAGACTATTTGTATGGAAATGCAATTTATTTGAGACGACATTGAAACTTGACATCAACATTATCCTATCCCGAGCAGACACCTACAGCATTGCACAATGAAAAACTTACACATTGAGAAGGAGGTGAAGGGCTTTCTTCCTCTGTGTGACTGCCCCAACCAGATGTGCTCCTGGTGTGTTTGATTCCATCTCCCATCATCATAGTTTGGCAGTCAGGAATGCTGGAAGTCATGGTCCCATCAAACGTGGAGAATAGCACAAGGCAGGCCAGTCAGTTGCCTCTCACAAAGCACCCCTTATTGCGTAACTCTCAAACAAGAAGTAGGTAAGGATGTCTAGCAACAAGGAGTTTAGAGAGGAATGAACTGAGGCATCTTGCATCTCTCGTGACTGAATTCCAGCATGACCAGGATGAACTATGCAAAAACAATTAATAAATGCTACCTGAAAAAAAGGGAGACTGTGGATGTAACTATGATACGGTCCTAATTTGAGATGTTTTGAGCATCAGGCATCTATGGTTTAGTGTATGAGCTCCACCACAAATGATGGGAGAGATGAATGTGAAAGTTCAGGCATCTTTTGAAAGATTAGCCAGCTTGCCTACTTGAAGTTTAAGTAGCAGTCTTGGTGAAGCTAAATCAGTGAAGTTGAAGGGCCATTGAGTTTCAATTAAACTCAGATAAATCCTCATGAATTACAGCAAAAAAATAGTTCTGAACTTGAATAAAGCTACCATATCTTGAGATGCAAAAAAAAATTCCAACAACCAGGAACTGGCAGCAAAGAGATACAGAAAATGTTAACTCTTTGTTGCCATCTGGATGGGAACATCTGACAATTGCACCTATGATAGCCTTAAACGTGAAAGTCTATGTAATTCCTTATCCTCTTTCCTAGCTCTCAGTCTTCTACTCTCTGATGGGATGCCCTCTTGTCTTCTTTGGGCACCAGAGCCAGTGCATTAAGGTGCTCTGGCCTTCAACCAAGTATCTGCTCTCAATCTAACAACAGCTAATGGTACCATTAGAAGCCAGACCTTGAGATTATATTGCCCTTCCCAGCACCTTCTGGAATCACTCAAGGGCTGGATAATGACCTATATGGGAAAGAAAGGTTTAAGTCACTCCTCCTTTTCCAACTTTTCCATTTCTCTTGGCCAGACACAGTGAAAGATAAATTGTTCAATATAGCAAGGATGTATTTTGGTGCAAGAAGCTATAACTGAGGTTCGGTACTTGGAGCTTTTTAGGACTCCAACTCCTATCAGCCCCATCCAATACAGTGTATGGTGAGGGATGGTGGGATAGATTTGGAAAGTCATGGATTTCTCAGCCTAAGGGTAGAGAGTGGTCAAGAAGGATTGTGGATTAGCAATGACACAAAACAGAATCTTGCTGCATGCACTATGGATCTGCTACTATGGACGGAAGAGCCAACTTTACTGAGAGTAATGAGCTGATGGAAGAGGAGGAAAGGACTGGTCTCAGCTGGGCGCTGTCCTTGGTACTACTCACTGGTTGCCTGATGCTCCTGAGGGGCAAGAACAAAACAATACAAGAGGAAGAGAATGGATTGAAAAGTGTATTAGATCAATAAGCAGATTTGACAATGAGAGTCAAATGGCAGGGAGCATTAAAGCCTAGGTTCAATACCCAGCTTTGCCAATAAGCAAGGGACAGGCATTGAGGGCAAGGAAGAGGTTTTGGAGAAGAACTACAAAGGACTTAAAATCGGAGGGGAGCTTAAACATGTATATGGAGGAAACTGGGAATTGAAAGCTCCTGGGTTACTTAAATAAGTGGCAGTTCCAGAATTCTTCCATGAACTACTCTCCAGTGTATCAACAGTGTAAATAGAGGCATTCTTGTTGAGCACTTTTAGCATTTTTTGGTGTTCCCATCCAGTTTTTTTTTGGGTGGGGAGAGAGAGTCCCTTAGCTAATATGGATCTAATCTGTGCCTCTATCTATGTATGCTTCCTCCCAATGAATCTATGGGAAGTGCCCATATTATATGACCCCCATGTCTTTCAAAATGTGACTGGTGGTGACCGCCTGGTGACATTGGAAACCTCCTGCTCATTCAGTTCGGTGGATCCTTGGACAGCAGTCCAGAGCCTCACTCTTGATAGGGGAGAGGGTGCTGTTATTTTTAGATCATGTATCTGACTTTAATTTCAGCTTGCCTTTTCCAGGGCCTGACCTCTAACTGCCCACAATCCTACCCACTACAATTGAAGCTGGTTATGCTCTGGACTTCCCACTTGCTACAAGAATGCCTTGGTAAACCCCAAGTTCTTACACAATAGTAACCAGACTTAAACATCTTATATCTTTGTATATACTTCAAAACAACCAGTTTTTCCTGCTTAAACTGACAAAAAGACATGGTGTCTAATCTTTATTCTGCTTTCCAACACACATTTTTTGGGGGAATGGTACAGTTTGTCAAGGTGACTAAGCCAGCTTTGATCAGTCATAGACTCCCAATGCTTGTGATGGAGGATGATGGGGGAGTGGCTATAATCTCATTGGAAAATCAACAGCCAATTAGCACATTTGTAACATTCTTCCTACCACCAGTGAGGACAATACATTCTGCTGGTCAGCAAGAACACCAATATAATAGGAGAGGCATCATTGTTAGCCACAGTCATGCAACTCAGCATGCCAGTGCAGGTGCAATTTTTTTTTTAAAGGCTACAAAACTTTTGAGATAGCCATGTTGGCCCCAAAATTAATGAGATCTATGGGCAGAACACCAAAATCTATGGACTAGTAAATCATGGTTCACAAATACATATCCAGCCAGTAATGGCTTAAACAACTATCATGGTTAAGCAACTTCACAATGGAATATGAAGTGTGAACTCAGGCATTAGATGAAAAAATTGGCCTATGACAATGATTAGATTTACAATATGAAATGTAACAAACTATACTCTCCTCCTGCTCCTCATCCCATACCCCTTTTAATGCATTTGCAGGTGATCGTTTGATGCTACCCTGTTTCCCTGAAAATAAGACATCCTCTGATAATAAGCCCAACCGGGCTTTTGAGCATATGAACTAAAATAAGTCTCCCCCCAAAAAATAAGCCCTCTCCAAAAATATTTAAATGCAGAACTGTTTAAATTGTGGAGCATCTTGCTCCACCAGCCCCAGAATAATAATATCTCCCTGAAAATAAGGCCAAGTGCTTATTTTGGGGTTTAAACAAATATAAGACAGGGTCTTATTTTCAGGGAAACATGGTAGCTGGGGGCAAGGGGAGAGAGAGGTTATCTCATTGATATCTTGCAGGCAGCATCCCTGCAGCTTCAACATGTTCTCCAATTCTAATAATTACGCCTGTGAACGGTCTTGAGGAACAAAGCAGAACCATCTCAAGAATCGTCATCACTGTTTGAAGATGCTGGAGCAGCAAAAAGAAAAGGGAAAAAAAATCTAAGAGCCACACAACACTGGTGGAATCCAAGTGGCATAGAATCTAAGTGGCAATCATGAATCTATCTTTCTTAAAATGTGTCTAAAAGGAGGGGGATGTTTTACTTTCCTTTAGGGATGGGACAATCCATGGCTTGACGTTTACCAGAAGTTTTGAACATCTTTTCAAGAGATCAGGCAGAGCCCCTCTGGCAAAAGCTATTAGTCCTTGGCAGTTACTGTGCAGTGCTAGGAAAGATGAAGAGAGAGTACCAAAGGAATGGTTTCTGGTTATCCAACAAGATGGCCCAGCTTTCCAAAATTAGTGAAAATCACCCATATACTGTTCTAGATGAGTTCCCTTTTTCTTTTATGAATCCTTTCCATGTATCCTTCTAACAGATGCTACTACTAGGAGATGAGGCATATATAGGGCAATTCCATCTTTCCTGAGTTTTTTAGGGATGCAACCAAGAGATTAGAGTTATTTGGGAGGGGGTTGTGAAATGCAAGGGTGTTGCAAGACATATCTGGCAAATAAATACAGCTCCCCAAATGAAGGATGAGTAAGGAATTTGCCTAACTAGATGCCAAACTTTAATAAGGTTTCCTTACAACATAATTTTAATTGTCTCCAGTTTTAACTCAGAAAACCTATCAAATAGCGGAGCCAGAGTGTGTGCTTATTAAAGTTTGGCACTGTATTACAGATATATTTATTTGCTGCAAGTATTTAAGCAGGGGGGTCAAAAGTAATCTCTTTAGAATGTTATATTCTCATCCAGTATTGCTGATCCTACATTGATTATGGATTTGGACTAGATAATTTCCAGAGGCCTTTCGAATATTTTTTGTAGCTCTATGTTTCTGTTTCTTACGTTTCAGCAACAATAATCTCCTGGCTAAAAAGAGGCAAAACTCAGAACTTCTGCAAAATTGTAACAAGTAATATCTGTCTACTGTAATTCTGCAGTATTTTTTTTGTTATGAGTTATTACTGCAGGTGGAGGTTTACACCAGACTCATTGTGTAGCAGTATGTGCGGTGGTGGTTGTGGCGGGGGTGGGGAGGGGGTGGGGAGGTTGTCCTGAATTCTGTCTGGGAAGAGAGCAAAGCAGAACATTCCCAGACTTAGAACTTAGCATTGCCACATTGTTGGATTGTCATATTATAATAATGCACAAGGGGAATAAACCATAATGGTGTTGTGTTCCATCTTCTGAACTGAATGAGGCGTACCTCCTTTCCTTTCCTTTCCTTTCCTTTCCTTTCCTTTCCTTTCCTTTC
>WNWU01000054.1:7661848-7675491 GCA_012654045.1 Ptyas mucosa
CCTTTCCTTTCCTTTCCTTTCCTTTCCTTTCCTTTCCTTTCCTTTCCCTTCCCTTCCCTTCCCTTCCCTTCCCTTTCCCTTCCCTTCCCTTCCCTTCCCTTCCCTTTCCCTTCCCTTCTTTTCCTTTCCTTTCCTTTCCTCCCCCCCTTTCTCTTTTCTCTTCTTTTCTTCTGAGGAAGTGTCCAGTGGCCTATGTTTCAGCAGATAATGTATAATTTTTGGTAGTCTTTTTTTTTTATAAAAAAAAAATTCCACTAAACCAAGACACATAAACAGATTTATTTTTGCAGCCCACCCAATCAACCACTGGAGGAATTTACAACATTGTTTCATAACACCTCACAGATAAAAACAAAAATGCTTGCATCTTGGTTTTTGTTGTTGTGATTTATCCCCAGCTTCTGTACCCTGAAAAGAATTCACAGCTTTCTGTCCCACTTGAGTTTTTAAACTTTTTGAATATTAAATCAATATCAAATAATGTGTAAGAAGCTCCTGTACTGCAAAGCACCAGCCTTGAAGATTATTTTTATTTTCAGCAATTAGGAGAGGGGGGCAAAATCTTACAGATATGTTTCAAAAAGAAAAACAACAACAAAGGTTAAGGTTCCAGCCTAGAGACAAGACAAAGCTGAGCTGGGGCGATGGAAGTGGAGGGGCATACTGGATATCAATCAATCAGAACAGAGCTGGAAGGGACTTTGGAGGTCTTCTAATCCAACCCCTTGCTCAAGCAGGAAATCCTATACAACTTGAGACAAGTGGTTGCCCACTCTTTTCTTGCAAACCTCCAGTGATGGAGCACTCACAACTTCTGAAGGAAAGCTATTCCACTGGTTGATTGTTCTCACTGTCAGGAAATTTCTCCTTAGTTCTAGGTTGCTTCTCTCCTTGATGAGTTTCCATCCATTGTTTCCGTTTTTGCCTTCCGGTGTTTTGGAAAATAAGTTGACTCCTCTCCCCTCTTCTTGGTGGCAGTCTCTCAAATACTGGAACACTGCTATCATGTCACCCTTGGTCCTTCTTTTCTCTAGACTGGCCATACCTAATTCCTGCAAGCGTTCCTCATATGTTTTAGTCTCCAGGCCTATCAGCAGGAGTCTGCAACCGGCCAGACCCTCTGTGGCAGCTCTTTGGGGAGAAAGACCCAGGCGGGAATCCAGGCTTGCAAATACACCCACCAGACCAAAAACCTGCTTATTAATGCAGAAGGACAAAGGGGGGGTGGCTTCCCCCCCGCTTTTCCTAGGTAGAATGAGACACAGGAAGGCACCTGAATTAAAAGCTCTGGATGGTTCCTCCCTGCATTCTCTGCTATTTTCCCAAATAGAAATTAGCCACCATGCTAGCTTGGATAAAGAGAGCTCTGCATTCTTTCGGCATTATTTTGTTTCCTAGTGGCTCGCTTCTGCATAATGATTGTTTTATATTTTTTTATAATGACAGTTTTTATATATTCATTATTTTCTCTCGATCGTTGTACAAAGCCTAGAGTCAATTCTTGTGAGATGGGCGAATTTGATTTTTTAAAAAAAATATTGTACCATGTTTCCCCGAAAATGTCTTATATTTTTTTGAACCCTTGAATAAGCGCTTGGCCTTATTGCCATGTGCTCAAAAGCCCGATTGGGCTTATTATCAGGGGATGTCTTATTTTGGGGGAAACAGGGTAGTTGGTTCTTTTCTGTGCCTCATGGTTTGTATGTTTCCATTTTTAATAATGAGTGTTTGATATTTTTATAAGGATTTCTATGTATTTGTTGTTTTGTTTGATTGTTGTATTCTACCCAGAATCATTTCTTGTCAGAGGGGCAATTTATTTATAAATATATAAATAAATAAATACCTGCTGCCTGACTTTGCAGTGCTGCAGAAAGAGCTGGCAGCCTGATGAGCTTCCTTCCCTCCAGAGACTTCTGGTCCTACTGCCTGGGCTCCTGAAACTGCCAGCTGTCCCACTTTCAGAAACACCCAGCTGTTTATTGTTTCTGGGAGAACCCTTTTTTTTGTAGAAGCCTCATCCTTAAAATGGATGGCGTTGGCAGGGAAATATACTTCAGCTGTTGTGAATGTTCTATTTATTGCATAAGCCTAGGCTAGACGTTATGCCTCTCCAATGAACCTCTAAGTATGCAAGGCTTCGGAGATATCAACCCCGTGTTTCCTAGTGTCGTATGCTCTGGATTATCTTGGGCGTTTGGCCACCACTGGCCATTTGGAGGATTTCAATCTCGTCATATTTGGAAGGTGCCAAGCTGGAGAATATTACAGGGTTTGCTGTTCTGGATCTCTGCATACAATAAAATGGCCACCATGATCTGGAGCAGGGGTCTCCAACCTTGGCGACTTTAAGCCTGGTGGACTTCAACTCCCAGAATTCCCCAGCCAGCTTTGGATTTTATTTTTTTTTAAATTTGATTTATATGCTGCCCTTCTCCGGAGACTCAGGGTAGCTTACAATGCGTTAAGCAATACCCTTCATACTTATTTATACAAAGTCAGCTTATTGCCCCCACAAACTGGGTCCTCATTTAACCTACCTTAGAAAGGATGGAAGGCTGAGTCAACCTTGAGCCTGGTGAGATTCGAACTTACAGTAATTTCAGACAGCTGGTTTTAATCACTATGCTTTTAGTCTGCTGGGCTAAACCAGGCTTGAAGTCCACCAGAGTTGAAGTCCACCAGGCTTAAAGTTGCCAAAGTTGGAGACCCCTGACCTGGAGATTATTACTGTATTAGAGAAGATCTTTCAAAAAGGTCTTCAGAACATATTGGAATGCTTTGCTTTTCTATTTAGCTGACAATGAGCAATTTTGTAGGGAGGCCACCTATGTGGAAGAGGAAATGCCTCATCAAACAAAGAACTAAGGACAGCATGAAATTGCATGAAATATGCATAAAATATTCATCAGGATACGTGCACTTCTGGACATAATTGCTGCAATTTAAATAGGGATATACTATATCTTTCCATATTGGAAAGAACATAGCCATATGACCTCTATCTACTCTCTTTGTTGCAGCTGCTGATTGACCGCTGCTGTCCTATTGCATTGGTTTTAAAATCAGATTTGGACTAGGCTGCACTTCAAACAGCACCAGCAATAGCACTTAGACTTGTATACCACCCCACAGTGCTTTACAGCACTTTCTGAGTGGTTTACAATGTCAGCTTATTGCCCCCAACAATCTGGGTCCTCATTTTACCAATCTTGGAAAGATGGAAGCAGGGGTGAAATCTACTTACCTTCCCTACCGGTTCAGAAGTGTGTGCTCTGCGTGCTCATGCTTGCTCCACTCGTGCGGGCTTCACGTGCAATTTTAGACCCTCTGCGCATGCTCAAAGCCTTCTGCGCATGTGCAGAGGGTCAAAAACAGGTTACTTCCAGGAAGTAACGATGTCCGGGCAGGTGGGCAGAGCTTTGCGCTGCCATCGCTACCGGTTCACCAAACCATGCACCGTCGCCACTACCAGTTCGCCCGAACCAGTAGCATTTCACCCCTGGATGGAAGACTGAATCAATCTTGGGCCCCATCCGAATCGAACTCCTGGCTGTGGGCAGAGTTAGCCTGCAATACTGCACTCTACCACCATGGCTCTTACTCTCAGTCGGCTTTCAACCCTCTTAAATAGAGGGCCATCTCAAAAGAAGAGGACACATAGTGATCTCAGATCAATGGTTTGGGTGACTGTATATTTAACTATTACTGAATTAGTTGCTGAGAGATTCAACTTGAGACAACATAAGAATACTTAATCTACCCTTTCCCTGAAGATTAAAGGAGCTGGTAAAGCATCAATTTGTAAAATAATGTTTTATTCTAACTTGATAGCTTCTTTGGAGAAAAGGCTTTTTGCATGAAAATGGGGTTGTGTTCCACAGAATCGTTCCCTCACCTTTATGCCTGAATTCTTTTTTTTTTTTAAAGGCAAGACTATAGATGGGAAGTAGCTGATGAACATGCATGGAAATCCTTAGTGAAGGATGTTGGCTTTGGTGGGGAAAGGTTTTGGTACAGTAAATATTTATTGTTTTGAACCCATTTCCAGTGGCCAGGTTCAAGAGCAAAAGTCCATTTCATTCAGAGATTTAATAAAGGTCAGTCAAAAGGGCAACTAATTAGGAAGCTCTTCTCTGTTTTGAATCCCCCAAGAGGAGGCAATTAGAGGCTTCCAATACTGCTTCTACAATTAGTAGAAAGTGTTGCTAATGGTGAAGGCAGCCTCAAGTTGTAATTCAGCGATTGCTAGAATGCCACAGATTGCCTGAACCTGAGAAAGTGATGCTGTTATCACTTAGGCCCCAAATTCCTGTAGGCTGCTAGGTAGAAAGCTTTTAGTGGGCGGCATCCCTTCATTTTGTCACTGTCACTGCTGCCACTGCTTTGCCCTTTCTTTTCAGCCCAACCCACACAACTTCCAAAAGAAAAAAAGGGGGTGGGAGAGAGAGAGAGAGAGAGAGAGAGGGAAAGAGGGATGGGGGAAGGAGGGAGGGAGAGAGAGAGATGATTGATAGTATTGCTCTGATTTGCCACCCTTGCCAATGCATTCTTGCAAGAGTAGCAGGAGCACTGGGGGTGCGGGTGGGGTGTTCCTTGCAGACACATTGACCTTGGCAGGTGCCTAATTACGTATTGCACTGCCCCATGAAAAATACGCATTTGAACTGCTATGGGAGCTCGTTCTGTACCAGTCTGAATTATATCCCTTCTTACTAAGCAGTATCATGAAAGAGGAGGTTGGATCAGCAGTGCACAGTGTGTCCCTAAATCTCTAGGCAACAGAAGCCCCGGATTGGTTGAGATATCGTATGCTTGTCTAGGGTGGGATCAGAGCCTTATTCAGTTCAGAAGCTGTTGGCATGGCCATGGGCCAAGCACTCTCCTTCTACCCTAATCTGAATCATGGGGGTGTCGTGAAGTGGGTGAGAACCCTGCAGGTCCCATTAGAAGAAAGCTTGGAAGATAAATGAGATGGAGAAAGAGAGAGATTAATAGTTTGATCCTTCAACTAACCTTGCCTTATTTTAGGCTTCCTCTTCTTCCCAGCTTCCTAGCACAATGTCGGGCTACCAGACTCTGATCAGAATTGACCCTCTAGTCAGCCACACCATCGGAGCATTTTAATTCCAAAAGGCAATCAATCTTGAGAGCCCGCCTTGCCTTTGCTACATGTGGAACATGCCCTTGGGGTGAATTTGGAGAGTCCTCTGGACTCAGCTTGAGCCCGAGGTTTTTCTTCTTTGCATAATTCTTTTTACAAGCTTCTGAGAAGCAAAGTGCAAAGGAAATTGAGCTCAGCAGTAAAACAGAAGAGCGAAATTTCCTGCTGACTGCTGCTAAATCTGGCCAGGACTCTCCGTGTCCACCATGGGGTGGAGCAGGAGGACCAGCAGGTGAATGATCAGGGGGCCCTTGCCAGATTATTTCTGGAGTCCATTTAGCCTAGCAGCATCTCATGTATGAGGAACTATGGCTCCTATTGTGCCCTGACAGCTTGCATAGTGCCTATCACCCACAGCTGACCAAGCGTGATTGGAATTGTCAAAGACATCTGTGGAATTCAGTGATGGCTGTTATGGACTTTTGTATAGCTTTTATATAGCTTTAGCACTTAAATGATGAAGTGATTGGTTATTGGTTTAGGTTTTTTCTGTTGTTGTTGTTAAAAGTACCATTCTAGAGCCAAGCATCTATACCAGGGGTCTGCAACCTTAAACACTCAAAGAGCCATTTGGACCCATTTCCCACAGAAAAAAAAACTCCGGGAGCCACAAAACCCTTCCCATGCCTGACTATTTCTTGAGCAGCCACAAAACTAGCATATGTAATTGAATTAAACGTTCGGTTTTCTTCTGAAACTTTTATTTTCTTGAATTTATCCATGGTTGGCCTACCGGGTGTTGAAAAGCTCAATAAATCGCATGTTGGTGGGTGTCGCACATTGGCAGTTGTAATACATATTTTGAGTGTCAGGGAGCTGCTGCAGCAGAGGGGGGAAAGAGCCACATGCGGCTCCAGAGCCGCAGGTTGCTGACCCCTGATCTATACCAAACAAAACCATACCAAAAGAATAGAACAATTAAATGTGAAGGCAGAGAGGGGTGTAATTGTATGAATTGTACAAATCATCAGGGCAAATTAAAACAGGCAACGGTTTGAAAAACACATCTTGGAAACTTGCAAAAGAATAGAAAAGCACTAGAAAAATAGAAAAGAAGTAAGTTTTAGGTGAGGTTTTCCTGAGGGACAGTTCCACAAGCCCTGAAAAAGGCCTCCTTTTGAGTAGCACCCTGCCCCAAGTCTCCTTCTACCAAAAACATAATGTAATCATGGGCAAATGCAGAGTCCAGTTGCAGCCATTCAAGCCTGAGTGTTGATGGAAAGGCAGCTGATGTATATAGACCCTATGCCACCAGTCACAGCCTGCATCTGTGCTGCAGAAAAGAGGTGAAGAGGAGAAGGAAAGGGAGAGGGAGGGAGGGAGGGCAGAGAGCAAAGTGTGGAGGAAGAAAGGCAATTCTGACTTTAACAAAAGAGGTAAAATATTGTATTTGGCAGCTTAGAAGACCAAAGGTGGCCATCATTTTTGCAGATTGACAGTCCTTTCAAACTAGACAGATTCTCTATTTTTATCTTTTCCCCCTTTGTATAGAATAGAACAAGTATGGGGGAAATGATCCAAATATCCTTCTACAAGCTGGGCGGGTTGGAATGTTCTACTGGTTGGGAATTATGGCAATTGTAGTCCCAATATATCTGAGAAGGCAGTTGCTTCGAGAAGCCTATGATTAGGTTTCCATACTCTCCCCCCCCCCTCAGAATTCCATTTCAGTAGGAACTCCTACATATAACCCTATTATTTAGAAAAAGGGGCTTTGTAAAGATAGGGTGCCTGGAAGTAATTCATATTTTCAGTTATTTATAAAGATGAATTCCAGATCCTGGTAAGCTCCCTCCTCTGCATATTTCACATGTGTCATGTAATCACATTTTGCATTTTTAGGATTGAACATTTTCATGCTTTTTAATTTAAATCAAAGTACCATCTTCATGAGGACTGTCTTCTTCAAATTTATGCTAAAAATTGTGTTACCCCAAGGATTGTTTACTTTGCTGTAGGTTAAATCAATTTGGGTAGCATTACAGGGACGATAGCATGGCTAAAAAGGGTTGAAAATAAAGTATTTATTGATTCCTGTAATCAATGAATTTATCAATTTCCTCTTGATGAAAAGAAATTTACTTGTCTAATATAGATATTCCATCTTACAATGAGAGCTTCCATTTTAATTCAAATTATCTTAAATATAGATCTGACAGATTTCTAAACAATTCTGAATATATAGCTTTCTGCTTCTCAGGGTCTCCAGTAGAAAGAATAAAAGTTCAGTACAGGTAGTTCTCGACTTATGACCACAACTGAGCCCAAAATTTCTGTTGTTAAGTGAGATATTTGTTAAGTGAGTTTTGCTTCATTTTACGACCTTTCATGCCTCCGTTGTTAAGCGAATCACTACTGTTGATAAGTTAGTAACACGGTTGTTAAGTGAATCTGGTTCCCCATTGACTTCGCTTGTCAGAAGGTCACAAAAGGGGATCCCATGACCTTGGCACCCAGCAACGGTCATAAATATGAACTAGTTGCCAAGCATGTCAATTTTGATCACTTCATCTGCAAAGGATGCTGCAAAGGTCATAACTGTGAAAAACGGTCACTTTTTTCAATGCTGTTGTAACTTTGAATGGCCACTAAATGAACTGTTGTAAATCGAGGACTACCTGTATATCTTTTCTTAATTAAAGTTTTTGCTGTCAACTTTTGCCTGCCTCATATTCAGGTCATTCAAACTCCCCTCCAGAATCACTAAGCAGAAACATCTCCATGCATGGGCAATTGGTGGAGCTTCGGCCTTCCAGTTGTTGCTGAATTACAATTCTTAACAGCCTGAGGCAAGATGGCTAATGCTAAGGGATGCTGGGAGTTGTAGTTCAACAACAAACGGAAGGCCTCATTCTTCAGACACCAATCCTATTTCATCAGCCTCACTGCATATGTTGAGATCTGACAAGCATACTCCAGGGCTAAATACAACCCACCAGCCCCTGTGCAGGATCATATGACAATGTTTCTCCAGCCTATTAACTGTGATAATCTGGACTGCCACACAAACAAAATCTGCATGAATATTTTACCTTGCAAGACTGCCATGTTATATTCCAGCAAAAGGCTGGGCATGAGGGGGACTATTAATAGCATTTAAATTCATGAATATAGTCAAGAATAAACAGCAAAAAAACCATCAGATTATTTCAATAAAATGTGTTTTAGTAACGTTCTGTTCCTATTGAGCCTGCTGAAGCATCGACTCTTGTTTTATCAAGAATGTCCAGTTGGTCAAGGATAAAGCAGTTCAGATTAGCTAGGGAGCTGTCCAGTGTGAAGAATAGTGTGAGAGATGTTGCTTCAGCAATGGCTAGGTTCCAGCTGAGCAGTTGTGTAAGTGACTTTGCTGCCTTATGCCTTTCTTCCTTGCTTTTTCCTGGCTTGACTGGTCTCAGGGAGGCTATTTTGTTTTATCTTCATCCTAAGAAAATGGTCAGGGAAGAAACTCTTTTCAAATTCATTTATTGAGGCTTGACATGTTTTGGAAAAGAACAAGGCCTTTCTCAGGGCATTCAGCAAGCTGAAAAAGTAAAATTTATTTGTTTGTTTGTTTCCTGCCTTTATTATTTTTATAAATAACTTAAAGCAGCAAAGACGCACAATACTTCTTCCTCTTCCTATTTTCCCCACAACAACAATTCTGTGAGGTGAGTTGAACTGAGAGAGAATGACTGGCTCAAAGTCACCCATCCTGCCTAAGGCGGGACTAGAACTCAGTCTCCTAGCTTCTAGTCTGGTGCCTTAACCACTAGACCAAAATGACATAACTCTCACTTTGGAGCTAGAGTAACCATATATGATCTGGAACCCAAGTATGAACTGAAGAAATAGAAAAGTATATTGCAAATTCTCCATGAGACAGTTTCTCCTCTGGCAATGTTGATTGGGGGGAGGAAAAAAAGTCAACAGTAGATTTGTCCTTGTTGATCTGAGAACAAAGAAGACAAAAGCAGAGTGAGTTGGAAACTCACACAGATTTCAGCCTCTGGCAGTTTTTGCAATCTTCAAAATCTCATTAGAGATGCTGGCTTACCATAGGATGGTTACTCGTCTCTCACACTGGAAGCTCAGTATTGGAGTTATTTCCCTGATACCTAAGTGTCTCCTTCTAGTGTCTCCAATGCATTCTGGGAAATAATTCCACTAGGGTGGTGTTCCATAACCTTGAATTATGTCACTCATCTTCCTCAGCAATACACCATGCCGATTGTGGCTGATGGGTATCAAAACTAAAATAGAAGGAGCTGTGTGGAGGGAAATGATATGGAAGGAACAGGTAAAGGGAAGCAGAACCAACCAGCCTGCAGTTTAGATGGGGAGAGGTAATTGGGTAAAAGGCTACCCCTTGAGGCTCAGTTCAGAATTGCTCTGTGGGAATCTGAAGCAGGAACTGAGGGTGCCTTGCAAGCTGCAAAATTGTTCGATTTCCTTTTTTTGCACATATCTGTAAAACATACACGCAGCCCTGCCCGAGAGCAAATATCGTAGAGGCAGCTCAAAGGGAAAAAAGGAGATCTAAATTGCTGCCCAGCTTGGGATAATGTGGAATGAGTAAAATACATTTTATAAACTGTAAAAGCTAGAAGAAGTAGAACAGGTCATGTTACAGACGTACGGCCTACTGTAAAGAGAAATTGGAGCGAAGGCCAACCCAAAAGGCAGTAGCAAGCAGCCATATTTATTGTGATGTAAGCTTTCCTCAGAGGCAGAGCGTGTTGTTTGCTGCTGTGTCAGGGGTGCCTGTGTAAGTATATTTGCCAGTGTAATGAAGGAGAGGGATTGTCTGAACAAAAGGCCTTGAAAGGTGAGGGGCCCTTATTACAATCCGTTCCCTTCCTGTTGGAAAGCCTTTGTGGAATTTCTGTGAAATACAGCTTCCAAGTTGTATTTGGCTGATCACACGATCAGGCCAACCGAGTCTTGTTCCTCTAAGGGCTCTTTCTCATCCTGATTCAGCGTAGGCCACCGCTGCCATTCATCTCTCCTTGCCTCAGGCCTTAATGAGGAACACCAAGGCAGAGTCGGATCTCCTGAAGTCTCTGAAGGGCTCTGTCCTCTGAAGACGAACCTGAGGGAGCTGCCACTCACAGGGGGAGGAATCTCTTTAAGAACAGCATATTTAACTAGAACAGGGGTCTCCAACCTTGGCAACTTTAAGCCTGGTGGACTTCAACTCCCAGAAGGATTCTGGGAGTTGAAGTCCACCAGGCTTAAAGTTGCCAAGGTTGGAGGCCTCTGAAATAGAGCATTGCTAGTTCTTCAAGCATGTTTTATTAGCACACATTTGCTCCCAGATTAAAAGGATGGTTGAAGGTCCAGGATGTAACTACTTGGATGGCTGGTTCATGCCGTCGATGCAGACAGCGAGTAACCTTTTTCGCGGTCTTCCAGCTTCAGGCTGCTGGTGGGACATTCCCTGCTAATAAAAAATAGTGCAAGAGCCAGAAGGCTACGATTCTTTCAGCCTGTTGTTCTTCCACATGTAATAATATTTTCCCTGGGAAAGAATGGGAGAGAACTTGCTCTATCTTTTCTGGATAGGAGAATGACATGCTTGCAGCCCCTCGGTGTCCCTGCTCGGCTGAGCAGACTCTGGAGCAGACTTCCTCGCTCACTTGTGCCGATTCAGCTCACGAGCAGGAGGCTCAAGGAGACCACTCAGGTTGCTCCTTCCACATTCTCGCCAGGGGTTTCCATGGTTTTAACTCTCGTTATCTTCTAGAGTGACATGAACTTGAAATCCTAATGCAGTCTGCCAAAAGTAAAAAAGAACAACAACAAAAAAAGGAATAAGCATCACATGATGCACTTCAGTGCAATTTGAAGTTCTCTAATTTAAGCTAATGCATTTTGAATAAAAATAGGAATTGATTGGGATAGGAGAGTCAAGAAGGAAGAAAACAAGGTTGTGGCAGCCAAATAGCTGCAGCAATAGCTTTTAAAGCCCCTCAGTTGGTTCGCAGAATTACATTAATGCATTGTAAAGCCGTCAGCCCAAGACTGACCTCTTAGAAGTACAGGCCCTGCACTATGGAGAAAGACCAGGCCCTTTCTGTTTCCTGTTTCACTTAAAATGGTCTTTGACCATTTGGAAGCCCCTCCCCCAATTTAATAACTAAAACTGTAGATTAGAGTAGAGTAGCGTAGCGTAGCGTAGAGTAGTGTAGAGTAGCGTAGCGTAGCGTAGCGTAGCGTAGAGTAGAGTAGAGTAGAGTAGAGTAGAGTAGAGTAGACAAATGGAATGGAATGGAATGGAATGGAACGGAACAGAACGGAACAGAACAGAATAGACAGAGTCAAGAGAGGAATTAGCCTGGAGTCATTATATTGCCACAAGCAATCCAAGTCTAATCCCCACTCCTTGAATTCCACTGACTCTTATCTAGTACCAATTTAGTGCTGAAAACTAGCTGATTAGATTCATGTGTACAGGCATCAGCAATACATCTTCCTAACTGGAACTTAACATGTGTGGTTCTGATTCTTAGCGCTTGATAGCAGACAGAATAAACAGAACAGAACAGAATGCTCATGGGACACCAACCTTGAAAGTTAGAAGCTGAGCAAATCCAGACAAGGCTTTAAAAATCCTGTCTGAGAACAGGAGTTTTGCTGCTCCATCTCTAGGTAATCTACTGTCATACAGAGCAATGCTCTGATTGAGTGTAGAGCTTCCTCTTATTTTTCCTATATTGGTGATACAGTGGAAACCAGAAGGAGTCCTCGTTCCATATACTTTGGGTCTTTTTCTTAGGCTGGAGGGGTGTTTTTAAAAGTGAAAATAGATTATTAAAGCCTTGTGCAGCTCAAATACAAGCTTCACAATGTCACCATTGAACTAGCTATTACTTTCATCTTCCCTCCCTTTCAGTCACTTGGTCCAGCTTGAAGGCTGAGAGAAATGCTTAAGGAATCAAAAAGTATTGCCCAATATTAATTAAAGCAGTGCCTTTCTTGCAGGCTTTGACTTTAACTTTAGCAGGCCCTAAGAAAGGTCTATTTTCCCAAACTGGGTGCCATCCAGATTATATCTTTAGGGAGAGCAACTGGGGGAAACTTCTGAAAGTTGTTTTAAATTGGGCTCAGATAAATCTGAAGTGAGCAAAAGTCTCTTAAATTGAAGATGGTGGAAGAAGAGGCAGCACAAATACCTTTCCCATTCTTCTCTGAACCTGACACAACCCTAATACTCTTAAAGGTCAAGGGTATCATATTTTCCTCTATTTTTAAAATTCCAAACTGCCTTGCATTTGCAAACAGTCCATTCCGTTCGGAAATCCAATAGTGATTTAATCAAATCACTGAATCAAATTAAATTTCCACATCAGATGGCTGAATCAAATTCGTCATGTCGCTTTGCGCTCATACAAAAATACCTTTTCCCTGGTTGAATCCACTTTCCGAACAGAATGCAATCAGTTTAGGAGGGCTCACTTTTTAAAAAAATAAACATAAAATCCAAACACGACCAATTTAGAAATCAAATCACCATGACTGTGAAATCTGCATCCCAATAACTAAATTGAAATGGATCTGATCTGTTCCCCAACCCTCTCCTGTGTATGGAGGAAAAGTAGCTGTAAAGGTTTGGAAAGAAAAAATTAAGGAGAGGATATAATTGCTGAACGGAAGCTTTGCTGTGCATTAAAGTGGGGAGGGGCTTTTATATCAGTCTATGTCTAGGTAAAGCTTCATAGACTGGATTTGAGAGGCTAAAAATCAGCTTGCAGTAATGAGCTGGCCAAAAGGGACACTGGGACAAATTCCCACAATCCCTTGCATTTTCCTGTTGTCCTCTTTGGTCTGCTCCTCTTCATTTACAGCCAAGAATGCTGAGATGCCAGAGATAGAAGAGGACAAAACTGATTTTTGTCCCATAGTGTCAAAGCCAACTTTTGACTAAGCTGCTTTTAATCTCGAACTGTGCTATTATTAGCAAAACACCTTGCCAGGGTGAAAGAAAATGAGCAGTCTCTCTTAGCCAAAGCACTGTCAGGTTAGAGATGTAACAAAATGATGAGAGGAGAAGCAGCAAGAGGGAAAATTACAGATACAGTTTATAGAAGGAAATAGATGCTCCCCGCCACTGCGATAAGGGTGGTGCATAAGCAGGATAAGCAGGGATGCCAGGTTTAAATTTAGAAAATCTCTGGAAGAAAGCAATCGATTCGGAGATGTGATTTAGTGACGAGACAGAGTAGTCCAAAATCCAGAATCGGTTTCCTTGAATTTTGCTTAGTAACTTTAATTCTGAGCTTAACCTACTGCAATAGCATTCTTGTGAGTATATTCTAAGGTGGCAAGGGGACAGGGTGAATCTTGATGCAAGCTTGGGGGAAGATAGACTAGGAAGAGGGATGCTAGATTGTCAACTGATCGAAAGAAAAACAGCCCTTTCCTTTCCTTTCCTTTCCTTTCCTTTCCTTTCCTTTCCTTTCCTTTCCTTTCCTTTCCTTTCCTTTCCTTTCCTTTCCTT
>WNWU01000054.1:7675501-7686894 GCA_012654045.1 Ptyas mucosa
TTTCCTTTCCTTTCCTTTCCTTTCCTTTCCTTTCCTTTCCTTTCCTTCCTCTCCTCTCTTTCTTTTCTTTTCTTTTCTCTTTTCCTTTCCTTTCCTTTCCTTTCCTCTCCTCTCCTCTCCTTTTCTCTTTCCCTTTCCTTTTTGTTCTGAATGGCAACACTATTTGCAGAAATGCAAACAATTATGATGATTTTTGTCAATTCATTGTGATAAATGCAATTATTGCATTCCTTAATCATAATGGCTCTTCTTTCCCCAAGAAAGCTTCCCTGCAAAGAAGGCTAGAGTGACAGATAATGACTAGCACTTTCTTAGCACAATATTGGCCCCGGACTTCTTAACTGAATTCCAGGAGTCTGCTCTACTGTATCTACATTACAGTATGCAGGTAATCCTTGATTTATGACTAGAATTGAGCCTAAATTTTCCATTGCTAAGCAAGACAATAGTTAAGTGAGTTTTGTCCCATTTTACTACCTTTCTTGCCACAATTGTTAAGTGAATTACTGCAGTTGTTAAGTTAGTAACACGGTTGTTAAGTGAATCTGACTTCCCCATGGACTTCGCTTGTTAGAAGATCATAAAAAGTGATCACATGACCCCAGGACACAGCAACCGTCATAAATAAGAGTCCGTTCCAAGTGTCCAAATTTTGATCATGTGACCATGGGGATCCTGCAACGGTCATAAATGTGAAAAGCAATCATAAGTCACCTTTTAAAGTGCAGTTGTAACTTCAATTAGTCATTAAGTGAATGGTTGTAAATCGAGGACTACCTGTATTGATAGTTATTCTAACCACAGGATTTTTGAGAAGTATGGCACCAGAAGCTCATAAAAACTGGCAACCCAAAATGTAAAAGCTCATTTAAAAGTTTGCAATCCAAAATGCAGAAGTGACCACTTAATCATAGACCAAAGATCCTTTTCAGATATTTTAAGATCAGGAAAACAAAATTTCAGTGGTATGGCTTCTTAACAGATGTTTAAAGTGAAGAGCAAAGTTGCATCTGCCAGAATCCTATCTCATATAGAAATGCATTTAAAGCTTTACTCAGTATACCTGAGATAGGGTCTGAGAAGACCCAGTTTAAATGTTCCTTTTCCGTGAATACAATACAATAACTTGCTGTTTCCTTTGCCAAAGGGGAATAATAATAATAATAATAATAATAATAATAATAATAATAATAATAATAATAATAACAACAACAACAACAACAACAACAACTGACTTTTCATGGCTCTTTCAAGGATTATTAAAAGTTGTATTGATATATTTGCCTCCCTTGAAAATATATTTCCTGCAGCCTTTTCTCAAATGAAATCTACATTTAAAAAAAACACCATGCAATATTTACCAGGAGATCATATGACAGTCAGAGTGCTCCCTCCACATACACACACCCACTTCAATCAATGCTAGCAAATAATATACATTGGGGGAAAGTATTTTAAGCCAGTCCTCTCAATGATCATTGTGCAGTGATGCTGGGTCTATAGTAGAATATTAACCAGTATTTCTCCCATAATTTTAAAGTAATACAGTCATAGGGCACCTGGGTTGCCCAGTATATAGGCTCTTTGTTTTGATCTACTGCAGCAGAACACTGGAGTCCAGTGTCACACTATAGACCAACAAATTTAATATTGTTGCATAAATAGGTTATGTAACAGTGAATACATTAACCCTAAAGGTGCCAGAAGATTCTGCTGTTTTTGCAAAGAGAAGATATAGAATGAGATGGCTGCTGTTCTCCCAAACAACCTGAAAGCCAAGGTCATGGTCATTAATTCTGATTACATTTCTTTCTGCTCTCTTAGAGTTTATGATTGATTTTTCTATTCATTATTTTATTTAACTGCTTTCCGCTGAATATTTTAATAGAACAAAATCATTTTTTAAAGGATGTATGTCCTCCATAATTGATTGCAATTTGTATATCTTTTGTATCATCCAAAAATCAGATTTGATTCTTTATTCCCTGTGATTAACAGGTGGTGAGCACTCCTAGAAGCCTCTAAAGCAGGGGTCTCCAACCTTGGCAACTTTAAGACTTGTGGACTTCAACTCCCAGAATTCCTCTGGAGGAACTCTGGGAGTTGAAGTCCACAAGTCTTAAAGTTGCCAAGATTGGAGACCCCTGCTCTAAAGAATTCACTTGTTCCCTTCTAGTGGGGGGTTACCAAAGGTTGTTGACCCTGTTTCCAAGGAAGGCGATATGACATACATTTATTTTGTTGGTCAAAATTCTACTTGTGTTTAAGTAGACAAGTTAGTCCTATAGGAGTTTATCAGTTTACCTATTTGTTATTCTGGATGGAGCTATTATATGCAAACAGTTTAAATATAACTTTCCAACAAATCGTATATTCACTTTATAGTTGAACTTCTAATTTTCCTTTCAGTGGATTGTTGCTGCGTCTGCTATCATTATTACTATTCCAGTTATTATTGATGATCCTATGATTATTTTTATATAGCCTTTGCTGAATATACAAAGTATTTAATATACATTTTCAATTCCAATGTGGAAAAATGAAAATAACACACACTGTCCAATGGAATGTACGCCCATGGGATTTCCCCAGCTGCTGCAAAGATCAAGTGCTTTAAATGGTTTTGTTTAAGAGATAAAAGGAAGATCTCTTAATGCCTACCTTAATTTTCAGAGACATTATACCTCTGACTGCCTTCATCATAACAAGGGATGATTTTCTGCCTCCAAAGTTATGTGTAAAAAAACCCTCCCAGTGTCATCTGTATGGCCAGTCTCATGGCCAAAGGGGATAAACAGTCAATCAATTGGACTAAGCATTGAGATTCTGGTGGGTGTAAGAGTAAAAGTTTGTTCATTTATCCATTGTAGGGACTAGCCTCCCCAAATGATTTACAGAGGTAAAATACTTTGCCACTCTAAAGGCATTCTCTCTTCCTCTGATTATCGAGTCTACTTGCAGCGTGGTGGGGAGCAGACTTTAAACCTTCTGACCACAGTCTAGGCTCAGGAATTCTGGGTTTTGTGATTCCCAACAGGAATGGAAAGGCTGGCTTTATATGTTGCTTTAGAACTGTAAGATGTCACGTCCATATATCAATATGTCTATCAAGGAGCTTAGTTCTTGATTTGGCTACTCAGATAGCAGAATGGTTTTTGCCTTGCCTACAATATAAAATAACCTTAGAACATTGTGCCAGGGGAAATAGTGGCATATGGTATCTCCTTGCCTCCCCTCCTTCTATTGCAATGTTTACTAGAGGGAGTTCTTTCCTAACAGTAATACTCAGGCTCATCCCATGAAATGAAATTGATGGGTAAGAGATTTGGGACAGAGAGAAGAAGCTTTTCTTTGGTTGCTGCTAAGCAAATAGATTTAAAGGGGACTGAATAAATTCATAGCTGATAAACCACGACCCCTAGATAGAAATCTCAGATTTTATGGCACTATTTCTTTACATCCTTATTCCTGGAAGACAAATGGAAGAGGCCTATTACTTTCACCTCCTATCCGTGGCCTTGTTTTTATTTATTTACACAATTTATTTATTTATTTATTCCTTTCATTTTAATTATCATAATATAAAATACAAATGAAAACAAAGATAATAAGGTAATGGGGAAGGGAAAAAATGAGGAAAGAGAAGTGTGGAGTAAGGGGAACAAAAGAAGAAAGAAAACACATTAATTTCCAACTTTTTTCAGTGTAGTAGAATAAAAATACTTTTTTACTTTTATATACTTAGTATATACTAGAGATTTTAATAGCAATACATTCTTGAAGGTATCTCATCTTATAGCAGGTTTCTTATGTTCTCAGTGCTTATGCCAAATAGACTTGGAAACCACTTCTGGACTTTGTGCTTGAGGTGGACAAAAATGAAACTTTGATTTTGGCTTTTACCAATTAATAGGATTGTTGTTATAGAAATGGCTAGTTTATATTACTATGTAAAAGTAAAAAGTTGAGCTTTGATGCTATTATCTTATTCTACTATACCAAAAGGATTTTTTAAATTTTATATTATAAACTAATAAAAAGGTACTTATAGACTGCCTTATTTCTCTTTGCTCCCACAGTTGCATTTCCCATCACAATAATTATCAACTATGCAAATTTTGTATTAATATTGTTGATTTTCTAGAGCAAAAATGTAACTGTTGATGTGAATTCTTAGTAACTATAATATTTAGGAGTGCCTCTTTTAAATGATGGCTTTGTTAAAGTGATGCAAAGGGATGAAGGATTTTACACTTGTCCTTGTAAGAGATTGCAAGAGTTTTCAGTTCCAGTGAAAAGGTACTAAAACTCCTCACTCTCATTGTCTCTGTTAGTCACACTTGTGTGTGGCTGTGTGTGACAATATATGTGTGTATACCTAAATGTGTGTTTGTGCATGTGCACATATGTAGATCTGTAAAAATTAGCAGTCAACAGGAAAAAAATCCTGCATATGTATTTTGTGACATTATTTCAGGTAGGTTATTTTGAGCTTCCTAAATATTTAAAAACAAGATCCTCTCACACTCTGAGGGAACTGCCTCTAATAGGCATGTATGGAATTATATTGTTGCCTGTTTTTAAATATTTATATCTGACTCTCAGCAAAAGTTCAAAGTTAGCTGACAGGAAACCAATAGCTTTCCTTTTACCATATTTAGAGAGAGTGGATTTGTTTCCATATTTGGGGGATAAAGACTTTCAGGATACATGTAAAGTTGACTTCTAGTTGGGCTAAGGTAGGGATAGGAAATTGATTTGAATTACTCTAATCAATATATTTGTATCCCTGTTCCCATATTGCTTGAAGAAAGTTAGGGGGAATTTCTGCCAAATGATCATGATAATCATTTTTGGGATAAGATAATCCAATCTTAACCTAGCCTCTCCTACATTTTACTGGAAATTCTGGGAATTGTAATCCTAGTATATCTGTGTCTCACCCTTTAGGCATAGCTTTGGAATCAATTTATTGGGTTCCTTTGTACATTCACCTAGTTATGTAGTGAGACCAATAATCCAAGTTCCATTGAGGTGGCCTTAGCTTAGTGACTGTGTTATGCAGATGCATAGTGCATACACAGATTCACACTCCTCTTGCTTCTTTATAGCAACTTAAGTATATAAGTAAGGCAAAGGAAATTCTTCCATGCATTGGGAGGGAGGGATCAAATATGTGTTGGATTGCTCTGGCTTACAATTTGGATCCAATTTAGACTACCCATGGATTTGATCATACTAATTAGGGCTTCCTCTGAGTCCCTTGAGTTCTAAAGACAATTGTATGATGCCTTGGTGGTTTCAAACTCTTTTTTGGGGGGATGACTTAATTAGCTGCATAGTTGCATAGCCCCTGCATGGTGGTTTGGCATTCCAGGCTAATTTCAGTGGATAAGAAAATTAAGTTGGCAGAGAAGCATCTATTTTGGATGGAACTTCCTGTTTCACTCGACACTAGTTTTTAGAAATATTTTTAAAACTACAATTTTGCTGCATTCACACAGCACAGTGAACCACAAAGTAGTCAACTACTTTACTACTAAGGATCATCTTAATTATCAATCTTTTTAGAACTATAAATGAATACACAGAGAGCAATTTGATAGTTTGAAAAATCAGAAATTCTTCTTGTTGAAATGAAATAACTCTATGATGCCACAATGAGCCACAGCTATAGAACCAAAGCAACTCTAATCCTTTAATACTAGAATTGACAAATGAAACCCAGTTTATACAATTGATAGAATCAAAAACATTACTGATTGGGCCACTTCTAAAAGCAAATAATAAATTGCACATTGGACTACAAAATCAGTCTCTTTTGAACATAAATAAGGGAATGGCTGGTGTCTGTTTTTTTTCATTGACAGGATTACTGAACAGTACAAGCAAATTCAATATGAGAGAGGAATCTATTTACAAATGTGTATCCTCTAAACTTTTTCTAAAGCATCCCTCTTAAAATAAGAATGAACAGTGAAATATAGAGATATGGTATTAACACAAAATACTTTACAGTAGATTTCAAAGCAACTTCAGGAATAACTAAGCAGGGAATTTTCTACTGGACTATAATATGATATTACACATATAAATTATGGATGCAGAATAGATAATAAATCATGGAGGAAATGTGAGCATGGATACTATATTAGCCACTTGTCTGAATATCTTGGAATCAATAGAAAACAGAAAATTGGCTGAAAGGTCTTTTTCAGGACCCTGGATAGCTCCTTTGCCTTGTCAATAACTTGCTGTACAGTACAATCTATGTTTTCTGCCTGTGCTTGGAGGACCACTGGTGGTCCTTGAAAATACTGCAGATGGTCCTGGGTTTCAATACCACTACACTTTTCCAAGTGCTACCAAAATTCGAAAGATGTTTTTGGTTCAGCCAGTGTTTTTGGTCGAAATCTTGTAAAATATTGGCATTGTCATTTAATTTTTTGCAAGAGATTACCGTCCTCGCTTGAAATTTCACAATATTTCAGATAACAGAATAACTTTCTCCTGAAAGTTGGATATCTTGCAAAATGTTGATCATTTTAATTTTAAAAATACATTTAATTTTAAAGTTCCATGGGCACCATCAAGAAGTCACATACACGTAAAGCAATTTACATAAAGGAAATAGTTGGGAATCACTATCTCTCTGCTATTATACTGGGTACAGTGCTTATTGATTTGGGAGGAAGAAAAAAATAATAGTTTGTATGGGAGGAAGGATGGAAGGACTTGAAAATTGGTGTTTCGTTCCTCAATAGCAGCAGCCACACTGGGCCAAAGCCTTGTTTCTCTGAAATCCTATGAAGAAAATGTTCACCTTCAAGGGATAAGCAGGAGACAATGAGACACAGATACCTTATTTACATTAGGTGTTTTGTGTTTAGATGCAATTGTCTCTTTTTGAAGACAAGAAGACAGCACTGGAAGTCAAACATTCGATTGCTCAAATATTCCATTCCCTCTTTTTGAACATAGTCTCAAAATGTTGCAGATTATATATTTGGAACGAATTGCATAAAGGCAATTAATAAACAAAGCAGAATTGAGTTGAGTCTTGGAAATACTTGAACTTTGAGGTATTTAGATTATAGGGTTACTTGTTAAATCTTGATATGTTAGCACTAATTACATTGACTACTTATAAATCATTTAGTATGATCACCATACACCTTAAAACCTATATATTCTTATATTATACCTACCAACTCACCCTCTGTGATACCCTTATCTCCACATATGAAGATTTATTCACAACATTGGCTGATTCGATTGGTTCCTGATCCAGGTTTAAATCCACTATTCACTGAGAGGTGTCATGTCTTTGTGTTGGATGTAGAGCACTTGGGAAACATACTCACACATATTTATATAATTAGGACTGAAGAACACTTCAAAGTTGTTTCTAAAAGTCAAATGGAGGGCAGCCATGAAGCCATTGGAAAAGACACAGCTGTTTTAAGGAATTTGAAAAAATTAAACATCTCCACGTTCCAAAGCACTTTTTAAAATTAGAATATGAAGCACTATAGAGTCCTGAGATAAATGTACCAATTTCATGTGGGTTCCTTAAAAATTAGGACTCTACTTTCTTTTTCAGCTGAAATTCACAGATTTATATGAATACTGTAGGCTTTGTTTGCCTTTCGTATTCAAACATGAGACCTGTTTCTTTAGTCGGAGATTAATTGACATTACAGCTTGAACTCTGCAGATATCCCATTTTTTTTCTCCAAACATTATGCATGTTTACCAATCAGATCTAGAAACAAGCACTCATTCCCCTTCTTTTAATCGAATGTAAGAAAATTCCTGTTACCAATTTATCAGTTTTGCTCTATAATAAAACCCTGATGTGGGATAGTTTGTTTGTTTGTTTATGCATATGTATGGGTGTGCATGTGTATGGGTGTGTTACATATTACATTCTTATATCTTTTAAATGGTATGTTACAAAGAATATTGAGCAATTTCTTTTTATTGCTTGATTCAAATGCTTGAAGCTTTGATTTATTACTCTGGTAAATTTGTAACCCACTTTTATCAATATATTTAAAAAGACAATGGAAGGTTTGGATAATATGCAAAGTAGTTTATATTTAATCCCTTGATTCCAAACCCTGCTTGTAGTTAAATAATGACCTTTCTTTCTTTCTTTCTTTTTTTTATCTTGCTGTCTTTTACAATATATCAACATGTATTCAGGCCCTTGGGATCTGCAGGCTCTTCCTGGGAAAATAGCATTTTAAAGAATATCAACAAATTAAATATGATTAACCAGGAAAGGTTAAGGAAGCTGGAGAGACAGCAGCGTATTTTAAATTGCACATCATACTACACCGTGTTATGTTTTAATCGTAGTTCTTGACTGAGGCACATTGATTGAGTTAAGCCATAAAATTTTGATTGGCAAACATTAATGTTTGAGTACATACAACAAGCTGACTTAAAATTAAATATAACACATGGGGCTTAGCAGAAGGGTGCAAAACCCATGGACCACCAACACCCTTTTTTGCAGATCTCTGGATTCCCCAAAAAAACATTTAGGAAAAGAAAAGGAACATAAAGTCTTAGAGATACCTAAAGGCACCTATTATGCTTCTTTAAACTCCTCACACAGAGAGAGACATACATGCCCTGGCCAAGCCTATTTGGGAGAATTAGCCCTTAAGATTAGTGTAGCCATCATGCTGATGGAAGGTATACATTCCTGACTTATTTCTATGTGCCACTGCAGACATTGGTTGACCTGAGAGCTTCAGGCTTTGTTGACATGAATGAGTGGCAGGACCTTGACTACAACTGTTGCTTTTCTAACAGGTTTCCTTTGGGCAGCAGGAACATCCTTTGTGTCAAGCTCTAAGAAGGCCTTCGTCTCTGCTTCTTCCATGGCTTGGTCCCCTGGCTGGCTGGCCTCTAGAAAACCTTGTGGCCCCACCCCTGAGGCGCTATAGAATGAATCCAGGAGACAGCCGGGACTGAGCAGGTAAGGGAGAAGAATTTGCAACCAGGAAACAGTGGGGAGGGACATTCTTTGCAGAGATGATATTTTCTTTCTGGCCAATGTCTGCCTTTCTCTGTTCCCCTCCACACAGGTTTTTCATTCTGTCTACCAGACTAACCTAGCTCAAGTCTACTCTTCATCCCCCCACCTCTGCCCAGTGTACCCAGCTGGGCTGTGGCTCACGTCCAACATGGGAGACATGGCCAACAGCTCTGTGGATTTCTATCCCAAAAACCAGCGGCGAGAAATGAACCATGCAGGTGGTTTTGGCTGCACTCTGTCGGAGCTGCGCTCCCTTATGGAGCTGCGTGGGGCTGAAGCTCTCCAGAAAGTCCAGGAGACCTACACAGATGTCAACGGGCTCTGCAGGAGACTCAAGACTTCCCCCACTGAAGGTACCAGATAAATGACTTGGGCAGGCTCATAATCAATGGGATCATCAGGTCAGGACTTGGGAGCAGGACCCAGAGACAAAATAAATAGGCGCTTCCCTAGGACCCACTGCAAGGGAATGAAAGCAAGGGAAATAATGCATAATCAGTGGCATGAAATAAAGGAAGTAAAATGCATTATTATACAACAAGAATTGCCAGAGGATTGCACATTTTAAGGAATGCAAAGTAGTAAATTTTATCATCTTAAGTGGGTCCTTTACAAAATGTTTAAATCCAATTTCTTTTTCATGTACATCACTTTCAATAATCTCAAATTGTTCTCGTTGTTATTTAAGGATGCTTCCACCTCTCTTTATACCTGTAGCCTCAATATCACAATGGAAACTTGTTAAAATGTAGCCATTCCTTTCATTTAAAATGCTTATATTAAAATTGTTCTATGACTTATAACCCACCATCTCAAAGTCAACTACACATATCTTAAGAGTGCTACATATTGTAACCCATTAACCCTCTAAGAACTAGCACTAATAATCTAGTCTGTCCCTAAATAGTCTACTACAGGGGTCACCAACCTTTTGGATCTCAGGGACCACGAAATTCATAATTTTAAATCCTGCGGACCACTAATATGATATGCCTAATGACCGGCTGGGTTGGCGTGGCTAAGTGGTCATTTGACTGGGTGGGCATGACTAACTCAATGTCACTCATGATGAGGGGTGCCTCGTCAGCCACTCCTCACTCCTCCCCTGCCAGCCACTCCTCACCACCCCACCTGGGCTCCTTAGGGTCCCTACAGGAAGCAGTTGCTGGAGCTAAGTAGCCACCGTGAGAAAGAGTTGACAAAACAGTTGGCTCAGTTCAAATTGGATCTGGCTGAGAAGGAGGCTCAGCAGAAGCACCTCACTGAGGACTAGGAACATACGCTTTCCAAGCAGAGGGAAGACTTGCAGGAGTGCAAAGCCAGGTACTGGCACCTGGAGGCTCAGCGGGCTGAGATGGTCAGCCGATTCCAGGCCATGAGGCAGTCCCTCTGGAACAAGGTCCTTCGGCTCTTCGCCACCAGTGGTGCTTCCCTCCAGCCTTTGCCCAAAGCCCCACACCAGGAGGCTGAAGCAGACCCCAAGTCAGAATTTCTGCCCCCCTCCAGCCCACACAAAAAGACCCCGAAGGGAGAGACTCTCTGCAGCAACACAAACATTCATTGCATTTATCCGGACCAGGGGCCATAGTTTGAGGACCCCTGATTTAGTGCAATATAAAAAATGCAAATAATTTTTCTGCAGACCATCAAAATTTTCTCACGGACCACCAGTGGTCCACAGACCACCAGTTGGTGACCACTGGTCTACTATTATTCCAAGAATTAAAACATTATTTTCTTAATAAATTAATCAGACCTACTGGTTTTAGTAGCAATATTTATTTAGGAGCATATATACCTGCACTGATGTTGAGGCACTATCGAAACCCCCTTCAAAACAAAGTCAAAGGGGAAGTTGTGTTCCCCTTCAAAACAGCACATTGGATTGGCTACCCAAACAGGAAGTTGAAATGATTGGGAGGGATATGCTATGCATGCAGAGAGGCCTCTTCCCTTGATAGCACCTGGTCTCACCAAGTTGGATCACCTTAACCCTTTAACTTTGAAGCATCAAAGTGGCATTGCTTGATTTTCCAAATGAAGGCACCACCTCAAATTACAATGCTATGGAAGTCTAGATCAATGTGACACATGAGTTAGAGAAAAGCCATTTCACCCAGACATAAGAATTATAATTTTTAAAAAGCAAAGTTCTCTTTACCTCACTATCTGAAAAATGCTTCCTAGAGTGCAAAGGACTATCTATCTATCTATCTATCTATCTATCTATCTATCTATCTATCTATCATCTATCTTCTGTCATCTATCATCTATGTACCCATCCATCTATCAATTATCTATCTATCTATCTATCTATCTATCTATCTATCTATCTATCTAT
>WNWU01000054.1:7692496-7761032 GCA_012654045.1 Ptyas mucosa
GAAGGAAGGAAGGAAGGAAGGAAGGAAGGAAGGAAGGAAGGAAGGAAGGAAGGAAGGAAGGAAGGAGCATAGGAGAGGAGGAAAAAGCAACCAAAGAACAACCAGGATGAGAAAGGGGTTAGATGATCATCCAGACAGAGAACCCAAGGCAAAAATTGATCTTCCTGGCTCTCACTGACACGGAACAAAAATCAACAAGCATTCCTGGATGATCCATATTTCCTGGGCCTGTGCCCTTACCACTCGGCAAACATGCTGTCTTTTGCCCACCCCACTCCTGTCCTTTTCTCCTTTCCATCTCTTGCCTTCTTTTTTAGTCTTTCTTTCTGTTCATTCCCTCCTCCCAGGCATTAGCAATTCTACTGAGTTTTCTCAGCCCTGGATTTGAGGGCTGTGTCTGATAGGACACTCTGGTGGTGACCTGATGGTTCATACTGTATACCTATTTGTTTGGGGATGGAATTTGGGATGATGCAGTTGTTGCTGTTGTTTTAAATTCCATGATAAATTGCCCAGACTATCATTTTTTCATTTTTATATCTGTTAATTGGCTAGACAAGGGACAATAAACTGGAGCTAAATTCTGATCTGATCTGACCAAGGCCTTCGTAGTTATCTGGTTACCATGAGGTTCAATAAGCTTGGCTGTCTAGTTCCTCAACCATGGCATACATTGGTCACCATGGATCATCCTTGCGTCCCTTGTATTGGATTCCTGTAAGATCTTTTATTGGAAGAAGGATCTTCGAGAAGGATTCTGATTTTGACAGATTACATTGCCTCCCTATTCCCTATTGAGCCCAGGTCAATGTGCTAGATCAGGGGTTCCCAACCCTTGGGCCGTGGCCCACAACTGGGCCATGTGGATGGTGGGCTGGCTTGCATGAGCAGTGGGCCGGCAGGTGTGCACGCATATGCACAATTCAACTTGTCAAGCTCGCATAAGTTGAGCAGCACACATGCATGTGCATGCTCACTCAGCCCAATTCCCCTTCCACCTCCCAGGACTCCCAAGCCACAAAGGTTGGGGACTGCTGTCCTACTGCATGAGGCCATGTCCCCACTTTTATCTAACATGCCCTGATGAGATCTTTCTTTCTTTCTGTCAGGTCCTCCTGGCATGGCCTTCATTTTATTCCCAGTCCATGAACAAGACAGTCAAGTTATTCTTAGCTGTACTAATATTAAAGTGATGCTTTCCCTTATTCTGACACCATCCAAGGGCACCCTTGAGTCCTATAAAAACCCATAGGCTTTGCTTTTCTGATTGTACATCATCAGGTAGGGGTTGACTCTTAGCAATCACATATAAATCTTCTCCAGAGTGATCTAACTCCAACCTGTCTCAGATCTTAACCACACAACCATTACCACTGTAATGTAGTCCATCTACTTTGCTGCTGGTAGTTGCCTTTCCCTCTTTTCTCCCATTTTTCCCAGCATTACAGAGTTCTCTGTAGAACTTGGTCTTTGTCCCCATCAATTATCTTGAGAAAGACAGATTGCTAAAGTTATTTGAAACAGACAATGGAGTAGAATAGAGATTGGCAAGGAAGTCAGCCAACTTCATGCTTGTATAGATTTCTGCTGACTCAGGGGTGGGTGAAGAGCTATAGAACATGGTGGTGGAAAGGCCCTGAAACTATACCAACCTGCCAAAAAACTGTCATCATCATTCCTCCCACTGCTTCTTTCCAATTCTATTCCTCAAGTGGAATAAGATGCTGATCTGAAGGTAGGGGAGGACCAGAAAAATGACTGATGGGCAAAAATCTAAGGCAGGAAAGATTCACCTTTTCAAGGAAGAAGAAAATTCAGAAGACTTTTGGAGATCCTTCTGAACCATAACTACTTAACTACTGCTGTTCTGATCCATGGAAGAAACTGAGCATATTCTATAGGTTCATCCTATAGCCATGATGGTGAACCTATGGCACGTGTGCTCAAAGTGGCATGCAGAGCCATGTTGCCTGGCACGCGTGGCATCGCCTGTTCCTCTTCTGGGTTTCTGGCACGCATGCACACACGATGATCAACTGGCCTTTTTGCATGCAGCAGTGCCAGAAACTGGAAGAGCTGGTCTTCCGTTTTCCTGCATGAGCATGACTGCCGATCAGCTGATCGTCGCACAAGCATGCCCACCAGAAACCCACAAGAGTTGTTGGCTGAAACCGGAAGTTCATTTTCGGGTGCACGCATGCACCCTGGGCAGCTCCACTTCCTGGTTGCGGCCCAGATGCATGTGCAAAGCGCAGGTTCGCGCAAAGCACTCCCTTTTCGGCACTCAGTGCAGAAAAGGTTCACCATCACTGCCCTATAGGAACAGAGTTTTGCAAAAGGGTAGATCAAATGCTTTGAATCCAATGGAATATACTGTATACAAAACGGGTGTTAGAATAACTATTGTTTTTTAGGAAACAGTAATGATACTGCTTGGGTTTTTGTTTCAGAAGAAAATCACATTGTGCATGGTGGGTTGTCCCCGGTTCGGACCGGTTCTATAGAACCGGTAGTAAAACCAGCAGGAGGCTCCGCCCACCGACCCCAATGTCATCAGAACGCTTCTGCACATGTGCAGTCAATTTAATGGTGCTTTGTGTGAAGGGGGAGCGCCAAAGGCTTTTGAGATACCTACCCAAAATGGATACTTGGTCTCCAAACTGAGTAGCAGTTTTTCTGATTACAGTCTTTTCTACTCATTGGAAATTTATTATATTTCTTCTTTTATCCATTTCTGAGTTTATAACTCTAGTTTATAACATAACCAAGTTCTATGAGCTTTTTAGAGTAAAAGAATAGGAGATCAGTCCATGCAAATGAGTATACAATCTATAGGTTCGTCAAGCAAGAGGTGAGTTCAATACAACGTGGGAAAATGCAGGATTTTGGAACGCGATATTGATGAAATCCATAAGCCTGAAGACAATTTTCTTGCCTTGTGTGGGCCCTTTGCCCCTCCTGATTTAACTAACTAATAATAATGCTAGTTCACAAAAACATTTCTGCTAGGAAGCACCGACCTTATATGTCCTTTTTATTGCTTGTCATGTCTCCAGGCTCCAAGAGTAACATTGGGGGGGGTGAAGTCTTTGGAAGAGTGCCAGAGTCAGAGGAGAAATTTTGCCTGGGCTATATCTATGTTTGCATCTTGCTTCAAAATGCAGTAGGCCGTGTGGCGTATGAGTCTGTGTGATGTGGTTGGTTTTTCATCTGGCTTTGGAGTGTACAGCATGAATGTTTTGTCTGTTTGTATTTGCTAGAGATGATTCATTTTTAACATGTTGGGCCTCTGGGGGCATTTCTAGTCCCCGGGCTTCTGAAGTTCAGACCCAGCTTCTATTTTGTATTCTGTCAGGCTTTTTGTATCTCTCTGTATATCCCGCCATTATCCTTCTGTGGAATGTGTGTTAGAACAGAAAACAGCAATCAAAAGAATGGATCTGTATTTTGGCATTTTTATAACCATTGGGGCTCTCTTTGGACAAATACTTTTATCTCTTTAGTTTACATTTGGGGAGGTAAATGATTTGTGGCTGGTAGAAAACACTCTTACAAATGGATCTACCCATCAAAACATTGGGTACCATTCCACCATATGTTTCCTCCTGATGATTAACATCTGATCCCAAAAGACGGAGGTACTTTAATTCCTTTGAGGATCCTGGCATCCATGGTGCTACTTTTTTTAAAATTCTGTGTCTTAATCCAGAAGCTTCTTTACGGACGATAGTGAACAAAATTATTTATCATCTTCCCAAATGGACTTTTTATTGTCTTTTATCTTGTAAGCTGTCAAGAGTAGGAGCAATTCAGAGGCATACCCCTTTAATAAATTGTATTATCATCACCACCATGTTGGGAAAAGTTTCTGCTTCTACTTGCTTCACGTGAACAAGATATTAAGACCACAGAGGAATAAGACAGATTTTTTGTAGTCAATTGGTAAGCCTAGAAGGCAAAAAGAAATTGCACCTACAGGTTATAATATCCTGTGAAACCTTACTAGTTAATGAGAGAGATAGCTCTTTTGTGGCTCTGTTAAACAATTAACCCTCTTTCAGGGTTTGTTCAATTCATTGAGCTTTAAACTGACTTTAAGCTGAATGAGCCTCACAAGACAGTCTCAACCACACACACACACAAACCCTTACCAAGGTTAATATTCTCCTAGAGTGACAAGTGCGAACAACATTGATAAATCTAACCAATCTGATTATGTAAATACAGTCTTTAAGTAATAAAAGGTGATAAGCATAATACAAATTATATGTATCACATTCTTAGCAGATAGCTTTTCTTTTTTAAAAAAAAATAAAAATTTGTGCCTTCCTGTTTCTATTACTATTAGAGTTCATTTGGGAAGTATTGTCTGCCACCCAGTGTCCAAAATCAAATGATTTTGAACCTAAATATCAGATTTAGGAAAGAATTAATTGATCAACACTTAACAATTTATGTTTAATATAATTGCTTAAACCAAACATGAAAATACACTATTATTACTCTTATATATACAAAAATGTGACATCATATCAGGGGTGATTCTAAATTTTTTTACTACCAGTTCTGTGGGTGTGGCTTATTTTGTGGGCATGGATTGGTGGTGGGGTAATGTGACTGGGTGGGCGTGGCCAACTTTTTTTTTTTTTTAACTTTTAAGAGGTTGCAGAAAAAAATGCTTTCAGGAGCCTCTGACGATCAGGCAACTCAGCTGAGATCGCCAGAGACTTTTAAAGGCATTTTTTTTCTACAACCTCTTTGGCTGGAAAGGTTGCAAAAAAAATGCTTTCAGGAGCCTCTGACGATCCCAGCTGAGCCATGCGATCATCAGAGGCTTTTTTTTTTTAACTTTTAAAAGCATTTTTTGGCCAAAGAGGTTGTAGAAAAAATGCTTTTAAAAGTTTTTTTTTAAAAGCCTCTGATGACGTGGGCAAGGTAAGCGAGCAGTGACCAGGCCGGGGACCGGTTCGGGGGCGTGGCCAGCCAATGTTATTACCAGTTCTCCGAACTACTACAAATTTTTACTATCGGTTCTTGCGAACTGGTGCGAACCAGGAGCAACCCACCATTGCATCATATACCTCCCAGTTCTTTAGCTAGTATTTGCCTTCTGATACCTTCCCAAGAACCTAGAAAGTTGTAATATATTAATATAATATGCCTGCAGATTCAAGCAGTGTGTCCTTTTGTAATTGACAGATGGAATTTTTGTCAATGCATAATTTCTAAATGTCATCCAAGGTTTTTGGGGGTCTGGCACTCAATATGCTGATAGCCATTGGGCCCACCACTTCCAGTTTATGCCATAATCTTCCAATTTTTTAAAGATCTTCATACTTTGTGATCTTCTCCAGTTTTTTGCTTTCAATTCCACAATACCCTGATATCGCCATATCAGTTATCCACACTTTCTTCCACAGTTAAATCTGGTGTGTTACTGTATAGGCACATTTTTTATCAGTTTGTTATTCAGAAATCTCACAATATTTTAATTTGCTTATTTTCAACTACTTTTTCAAGTGTATATGCCCAGCAATTTTTCATTACTGGCACATGATAATTTTTACAGATGTTCCAGTAAATCATTTTGGCAACTCTGTTATGTTATTGTTTATAAGCAGTTTGTGTAATCTACTTGCATGAGCTGAGTACATTATCTATTATTTCTTCTGCTTCTTTGCTCAATCTGCATCTTGAATCATTTGATGGGTTTCCCCCCCCAATTCTGACATTGGTTGCATTAATTTGAACAGCTTCCTCTTGTGTAGCCAAAATCAAGCCTTCACTTTCTTTTTTTAATGTTCCAGTTGTAAGCCATTCCCAGGTTGTATTTTTATCCACTTCATTATTATTATTCCTTTCAGATATTAAAAGGCTTACTGGGCTGAGCAAACACACTGAAGCTCACCCAAATTTAGTCAGCTTGCCAGGCTGACTAAAATAACACCTTCGTTTCTTTTATTAAACAAAATACGAATTTTTTAGCATCCAGAGTACCCAGCCTCTGTAATTTGAACTGCTGCTCTATTGCCTCCTTGTCTTGAAAAGCAGAGGCACTGCTGGCACCTCAGGGCCAGCTGTGGAGGGCATTTGAGAGCAAACTCCGGGTTGTCGTTCCTGCTGCTTGCCTGGCTCTCTGGCATTTTTAATATTTAACAAGGGCCTAACAAAGCTAAGGAAAGGTGAGCAAAGGAAGAGAAGACAACTGCAGTGCCACCCAGTTGGCCCTTTCATTTCCCAGGAGCTACTGAATCCCACCTGGGGTGAAGTCCTCCTCCTTCACCGCAGGTGCCAAGTCTTTGAAGTGCCAGCCTATACCCATTGGCTTGACATTCACAGCTTCCAGAGGAGGCTGGGGATGGGCTAATGCCCTAACACTGCAGAGAGGGAATCTGAGGGGATAGCAGCCCAATTTGGGGCAAGTCTGCCCTGCCTCAGTATGGTGCTCTTGCTTGCTCTATTGGTAGACTCTGAAATCCTACGCTTACTTGACCAGACATGATCAGGCTGACAGTGCTGTGAATGAGAAGTTTTTCAGTTCCCTTCTGGACTTCTCCTCATGAAGAGGAGAAGGGTCCTTTGTATATGGTAGTTTTGATTGGGTGAAAACACCCAATTTCACGATTTCATCCAATTTCACGAGAAGAGTCCTTCACTCCTCTGTTCACAACAGAATACCTTATACCACCAGACTTGAAATTTTGGGCTTAGACAACTTAGAACTATGTTGCCTTCGGTCTGACTTAAGCGTAGTACACAAAATTATCTGCTCCAACGTCCTACCTGTCAATGACTATTTTAGCTTCAACCACAACAATACATGAGCACACAATAGATACAAAATTAAGGTAACCCGCTCCAAACTCAATTGCAGAAAATATGACTTCAGCAACCGAGTGGTCAATGCCTGGAATACACCACCTGACTCTGTGGTTTCATCCCCAAACCCCCATAACTTTAATCTTAGACTGTCTACTGTTGACCTCACCCCATTCCTAAGAGGTCAGTAAGGGGCGTGCATAAGCGCACCAGCATGCCTACCGTCCCTGTCCTACTGTCCCCATTTATTTGTACCAGGGGTGGGTTCTATTTACCTTTACTACTTTAAGTTGCAATGGGAGCGCATGCGCGCATGCACATGTGCAGATCATCAATTATGATGTCCGGGAGGGTGGGTGGAGCCTCCTGCCGCTTTTACTACCGGTTCTAAAGAATCAGATATATCTGTTATCTTATACATGCTTGACATACATACATACATACATACATACATTATTATTATTATTATTATTATTATTATTATTATTATTATTTAGACTTATATGCCGCCCTATCTCCAAAAGGACTCAGGGCGGCTCACAACAATAAAACACACAAAGTTCAACTTTTTAAAAATACCCAATAAAACTATAAAAACTATTAAAATCCCCTCTAAAACCCCTTCAGTCCAAACCGGCCAGGCGGAATAGCCATGTTTTAAGGCCACAGCGGAAAGAACGAAGGTCAGGGGCCACCCGGAGGCCCAAGGGGAACTGATTCCACAGGGTAGGTGTGCCGACGGCACCCCAAGGAGGCCCTCCCTGTGGGAACACACCAGGCAAGGGGAGCAGTCACTGGCTGCAAATGATCCGCCAAATACCCCAGGCCTAAGCCATGTAGGGCTTTATAGGTGATTACCAGCACCTTGAATCTCACCCAGTGGGCAACTGGCTACATACATACATACATACATACATACATACATACATACATACATAAAACCTAGTAGCACCCCTGGCTAAGAAGGAGGTGGAAAACAAAGAAGGAATATTCAGGTGTGAATACTGGGAATTTAATAAGCATGTAATAGTGAAATGCTAGAGAAAATACTTTCTTCACAAAGATGAACTACCATATGTAGGCCAGGACACAGTTTACATAGCATTATGCTCTGGACTTAATAGTTTTACTGAGGGTCTGTTTTAGATGACCTTTCTTTTATTTTCTTCAAAATACAATAGAAGCCATACTCCCTCTGGGGGAGGAGGGCCCTCCTAATCATTCTGCAGTATGGGGCCTAGACTACTGTCAGCTTACCTCCACCACTTACCCTGGATGGTAAAATTACTTGTGATTTGTGATCCAGACCAAGCTGATACAAAAGCCATGGATAGGAAAGTAGTACCAGGCTTCCCATCTGGACTGAGATATTGTGTCTGTTACTTGCTGAAAATGACTACTGTGACCAAATTTATTTTACAATAAATGGGCTTTAATATACTTTCTAAAAGTCAGAGATTATTCTTGCTTTGTCCTGATGAAATGCTGACAGAATTCCAGAAAAGTGTTAACTAACCTAGTTCTCCTATTCCTCTGAATCAGATTTTAAATTGGGGGGGGGGGGAGTGCGAAGGGGGGTGGAGAATAGAAAGCAGAAATTGTTGCCTTTCTTTTACAATTCTGCAGTAGAAGGAAGACTCTTTCTCCCCGCATTAACTCCACTTAAAACTGAAATTTATTGGATATGCAGGATCTGTCCTCTAAGCCATAACTGAGCACTTAAGAATATAGAGTATCTCTTGCTGATTTTTAAGCGGGGAAAGCCATTGACTAAGGATCCCTTCTTTAGACTTGAACCCACACTTTCCTTCTTTTATTTTGTTCTATAGGGTTTAAAGTGTTGGGTTGACATCAGAGCATCGACGTTCAAATCTATACCCCAGTTCAAGTCCATCCCAATCCAACCTACCTCACCAATAGCTCTTGGCTGGGGGAAGGGAATGAGAGAATTATGGGAACAAAAGGCGATATAGGCACTCCTTGACTTAACAACCATTCATTTTAATCATCATTCAAAGTTACAATGGCACTGAAAAAAGTGAGTTATGACTGTTTTTTACAGTTACAACTGTTGCAGCATCCCCATAGCCACGTAATTAAAGTTTGGATGTTTGGCAACAGGCTCATGTTTATGACAGTTGAAGCATCCTGGGGTCGTGTGATGACCTTTTGTGATCTCCTGACAAGCAAAATCAGTGGGGAAGCCAGATTCACTTAAGAACCGCGTGACTAACTTAATAATTCTAGTGTTAACAAATGAGGCAGGAAAAGTTGTAAAACTGAGGTAAAACTCACTTAACAACTGTCTTGCTTTAAAAAAAAAATTGGGCCCAATTGCGGTCATAGGTCAACGACTACCTGTAGAAACAAGAGCTCTAAATTAGATAGAAATCTAAATAGATAAATGAACATAGCTTATCTTCCTGTTCTTATGGCATTGGTTACTTCATCCCAGATCATGATATAAACAGCCTTATACCGCTCTTTTCCATACTGGAAATCACCCAGCAATCCATTAACAAGAGACCATCAAGAAAGCTAGGAAACTTCACCTACATAGCAACAGTAATTTTAATTTCCAGGCAAGAGCTAGAATTATCTGAGGTGGGTTGGTGAGTGCATACCGTAAACATTTCCCTTCATCTGCAGAACTTCACTTAAAACATTAAAAGCATAAACCTAGGTACGTCTGGCGAACACAACAGGCTTCTCCCCCCTCGTAACTTATGGCTGGGGACAATGGGCTTTGTAATCTAGCTCCTGAGGTAACAAGTTGGGAAAGCTGATTAATACATTTTTCTCCTGGTACATTGACATTCTCTAGCTTCTCACAAAGAAGCCTAGCAGACTTGCTGCTTCATTCTTACCACTCTCTTTTTTTGACCCCAGGTCTCTCTGATAACACAGCTGATCTGGAAAAGAGAAGACAGATCTACGGACAGAACTTTATCCCCCCAAAGAAGCCCAAGACTTTCCTGCAGTTAGTGTGGGAGGCACTTCAGGATGTGACCCTAATCATTCTGGAAATTGCTGCCATCATCTCCTTGGGACTGTCTTTTTATGCTCCACCGGGTGAAGAAAGTGAAGGTAAGGTTGGATCCCTGCCATCTCTGCCATGACAACCTCACATGGATGGAGTTCCTCATTTCAAGAAATTGCAAAACATTGCTCTGGAGTATTATGGGAAAATATAACTGAGTGCCACCATTGAAACCTCCCACAATGCCCCATGGCCATCCAGTGCCAGAAACTGTTTGATTGATTAGAGTATTTACTGAATATACCATTCTTGTCACACAACCAAGGCCAATTCACAAGACAGATCCCTAAAATAAATCAAGCAAGCTCCTCATCAAAGCCATAAAATAGTCATAACAACAACAGTAGAATTTGACCCATCATCTACAGCAGTGATTAAATCCTCCGCGGGTCACTACCAGTTCGCTGCCCGCACATGTGCGGTGCACGCCAGATGCGTGCTCTGCACACGCATGCACAGTGCATGCCAGATGCACGCTGCACGCAAATGCACAGTGCGTGCCAGATGCACGCTGCATGCGCAGGCACAATGCACCCCAAACATGCGCTTCACATAAAGGAGCCGTTTGAAGGTAAGTAGAACAGTGATGGGGGGGGGGAAACAGCTGTGCAGGATTTCCTGCTTTCTAGCGAATATAAATCACGCGGCACAGCTGATCGTCGGAAGTACCGATTCGGACCAACCGGTAGCTTTTTTTTACTACTGGTTCGCTGAACTGGTAGATTTTATCACTACTGGTTCACCCAAACTAGTGTGAACTGGTAGGATTTCACCACTGATCTACAGATAAGACAATAGTACAACAGATAGTGCTTGGATTCTGAATGCCCAAGGGAACAACATTCTTTTGATCATTCTCTAAAAGCTGTCCAAAATGGGGCTGTCCAAATCTCAGCAGTGGAAAAGAAACTGTTCCAAAGGGACATGACAGCCATTGAGAAGACTTCTCAGCTCTTCTCAACTCTTCAAGCAGGAAACCTGAAGGAAGTCTTCTTGAATAAGCAGACAAACTCCCTTCAAAGGAGATACTCCCTAATACAGTGGGTCTCAACCTTCCTAATGCCGCGACCCTTTAATACAATTCCTCATGTGGTGGTGACCCCCAACCATAAAATTATTCCTAAAACCATTGAAAATATGTGTTTTCCGATGGTCTTAGGCGACCCCTGTGAAAGGGTCGTTCAACCCCCAAAGGGGTCCCGACCCACAGGTTGAGAACCACTGCCCTAATATAATTTGTAGATGAACCCTGGAAGGTCCTTGATGGACCTAGAGAGTGCAATTCCCTGAAACTGACTAGCACCTCAGTGGAGATGTATTTTATATCCAAGGGATACAAAACTTTCTTTGCTGCCACCTACTGATCCATGGGTCAAACAGGCAGCCCATAGTTTCAAAGACTTTTAGATAAGTCCACAGTATAACCAGTGGTGGATTGCCCCCAGTTCGCACCGGTTCTACAGAATCGGTAGTAAAACCAATGGGAGGCTCCATCCACCGATCCCGATGTCATCAAAATGCTTCTGCGCATGCGCAGAAGAGTGCATGTGCGGCCCCGTTGCGAACCGGTAGTAAAGGTAAGTAGAACCCACCCCTGAGTATAATAGGAATGGAGAGGCAAGCAAAGCACTGTAATATATGGGATAAATCAGAACATTATATGTACTATGTACAGTAGGTATATGACATTGGGCAGGGCTGGGATTTACATCAAGGAAACCACCAATCACATCATTAGAATACAGTTTGTAAGGGCAGCAGGATTTAGACTAGCATGATTTCTTGCTAGCTTCACTATGGGAGGGGAACAATTGTGGTAATTATGTGGATATGACATCAAAGCTCTGTCCTAAGATGGTGGATCCATCTGCCTTTGCAGATCAATTGGATGAGCCAAGAGACTTTGATTCTGCATATTGGTCTGCCCAACTTTATCAAATTTCTTTATGTTGACTCATCCCTATGTCTGCTATGTTGCTTCATCTTTTTATTTATATTTGCATACTTACTATTTATTTATATTTGCATACTTACTATTCTGCAAAAGGGATAGTCATGTACAAAACAACACTCTGAAATTGAGGCTTATTTTAGCAGTTTTACCCAGGCAAGATCAGGTGTTCAGGTTAGTTTAATTCTGTTACCATCCATTTACTTTCCTATTAATGAGTTTAACAGGTAAATATTAAACTCCAACATCTCCCACAATCCATTTGGAATAGATAGGAGAAATATCCAATTCTGTGCAATTTTGCAATGGTCTGTATGCATCAACAGACAAAACAACAAGGTTAATAATATGTATATTTATGGGACCTCATCTTGACAGTTGTATGAGACCAAGGACTATTAATACTGGAAAATTGAGTGGTAAAGTTAGCAACCTTTATAGCTGTTGCCTCATTCCTAGGAAATCTCAAGTCTGTAGCTGTTTGAGAAGGAGACTGGACTGTAAGAAGGAGGTAGGGACCTCTTCATTATTTACATTAAGATGTGTGGATTCAACTCCCAAAATTCCCCAGCCAACATGATGGCTAGGGAATCCTGAGAGTTGATGTTCATATAGCTTAAAGTTGCTGAAGTTGAAAAACAGACAGTTGGACCTCTACTCATCTGCAGTCCCAGATATTGTAGCTGATGGATTCATGGCACTCTTCCTGATTTAAGAAGACGGTGATGAGTGATCAGAGGAGCCTTCCTGTAACCAACACTTTCCTTTTTTTCTCCTTCCAGTCTGCGGGAATGTGTCAGGGGGTGCAGAGGATGAGGGTGAGTCAGAAGCTGGCTGGATTGAAGGTGCTGCTATCCTACTGTCAGTGATCTGTGTAGTGCTGGTCACAGCATTCAACGACTGGAGCAAGGAGAAGCAGTTCCGAGGTCTGCAAAGCCGCATAGAACAGGAACAGAAATTCACTGTCATCCGCAATGGCCAACAGGTCCAAATTCCCGTGGCTGAGCTGGTGGTGGGAGACATCGCCCAGATCAAATATGGTAAGAGGGAAGGCAGGAGGTAGACGATCACTCAGCTTAGCCCAGTCCTGCAAAGGCAAATTCAGCTGCATGGAGATACCCCTGGTATCTCTGATATCTAGTTTCGGTCTCTGGGAACACCAAACATACTTGATAAACAAAGTGTTCCATGGTGCCCCAGAGGGGACTGGTGGTTCAACTTTATACGAGCTTCTTTTACAGTTGTAATGCAGAGATGCTTAGTCTCAAAGCTTACGATGGGGCATCAGGGATGAAAATTTAAGATTATCTGAGACTATGTCTAGACAAAAGCTTTTTTTTCTCATTATGCCACTGCTCTTTCATTTCTTGTTTCTCAAGGAATGCAATGAATTGACTACAGAACTCTGTTCATTCCAACAATCTGCACAACAGAAATTTACACTATTTTGTCCATCCATCCAGGATTTAGATAAACTGTTCCTTCCCCCATTCACTTCCCAATAAAAATGGCAGTGGCAAATATGTGCACAGCTGTCTTCACATCTGTTTTGTTGAACTTCTTCACACTTAATTCCAAAAATATAATTATTGCAAGTATGCATATCTTTTTTTTTAATTCCCACTGAAATTCTGGAAGCACTAAGAAGCAGCACTGTGTATCGCTGTTTATTGAATAGCAAGCATGCTTATTGCTCACTTAGTAATTACGGAAGCAAAATGGGTATCTCTGTGTGGCATCCATTGTATATAAGGGGCATAAGATTGTAGGCCACCAGTATTTGTTGATAGACTTAATTGCTTAATCTATTTCTCTTCTCGCCTAGGTGACCTGCTTCCTGCAGATGGAGTGCTTATCCAGGGGAATGATCTCAAGATAGATGAGAGCTCTTTAACAGGGGAGTCAGATCATGTACGCAAATCAGTGGACAAAGATCCCATGTTGCTATCAGGTGAGGTACATCTGACAGTGCCAAGATGAACTAATTCTACTTTGTTGTAAAGCCACATTAACATTAACAGAATCTTACAAGTCTAAAGGCACAAACTTTTAACGAAGACAAGTCTTTCCTAAGTTTCTTTCTCTGATGTTATGCAACTGCGGGCTCCTACTTCTCTTACCTGATTGTTTCCTAAGCAGCATCTCTTCCTTTCTTTTCCTGTATATTCCATTACAACTCTGGCTTAATATAGTTACTGAGACAGTAAGATTTGGCAGGTAAGGCACTGGGCTAGAAATTAGGAGTTCTAGTCCTGCCTTAGGCACAAAGTCCTCTAGGTGACTTTGAGCTAGTCACTCTTTCTTAGCCCTAGGAACTTTGCAATGGCAAACCACCCCCGAAAATCCTTGCCAAGAGAACTACAGGGACTTGTCAAGAGTTAAAACGAATTCAAAGTCACAATATGTATGTCTTCAAAAACCATTACAGTTAACTTTTCTTTTTACAAAGGTTAAGTAGGAGACTACATCAAAACTAAGTAGCAACATTAATATAACCCAGGGGTGAAATCTACTTACCTTCCTTACTGGTTTGAGTCACATGCACGTGCAGACCTTCTGCGCATGTGCAAAACCTTCTGTGCATGCGCAGAAGGTTAAAAAAAACATTACTTCCTGGTTAAAACCAGGAAGTAATGACACCTGGGCGGGTGGGTGGAGCTTTGCTCCACCATTGCTACCGGATCGGCGAACCAATGGCCAAGACCGCTACCGGACTGGGCAATCCGGCCCGATCCGGGAGCATTTTACCCCTGATATAACCATATTAATACCGATAGATACCAAATCTACTACTCTATATGTAAAAAATAAAGTGAAGAAAACATATCTATTCCTTTCTGTAAATGACTCCTGCACGTCTCCCATAGGATCTCTTGTAGCATGTAAAGGATGCCTGGATCTACAGGTTTCCTTTGTTTTCTGCACATGTGCTATTTTGTGATTTATCATTTTTGTCCAAAATGTGATTTGGGCCAGTATAAATTTGCATCAAAACTCTGGAAGCATGCCAAGGCTTTCCCCACTGAAACTGCTTGAACATTTTCTCTCAAAAAACCCTTTCTGCCCTCTAGAAGTTTATTAGCACATTTGTTGATGCATTTAGGTTACAGAATTTGGCACCATATTCCAGAAAGCCTTTTTTTCCAGGGGGATGGCATCTTGCTTTCTGCAAATTCCTTTTTATGAGAGATTTTCAGGGAACATCAAGTTTGGCACAAAGTGAGGGAAGCCTATCGAGGCTTAAGCTTAACTGGAACATAAGCATGGTGGAAGGACACTCATTTCTATTTTTCACACTGAGTACCAAATGCTTCAGAGGCTTCTGGGCCCCATGAAACTCTTCTAAGAGTTAAATATATCTGTAGTATCTGCATTTGAGTTCTGCGGATAGTTCACATGATGTAACAGCAGAAAGGTCGCAATCTATTGGCCTTACATCCTTCAACTCCAAATCCACTTTTCCCCAGAAAAATCCAAAGGTTGGTGTTTTTCTAAGCCACAAAAGGTCCCTCACACCACAGGCATGGAACAGCCAAAAGCCCATTCATCTTTTGTTTTCTGCTCACAGTCAGATCACATAATGATTTGGATGAATCACTGGCATGAATCATACAAGTTACTGACACTGATTAGAAATATGGAGCTTTTAAAAACAAGACGCCAAAAGAAAAGTTTCAGCTCAGCCAAGATGTGCATCTTCATACTGAATCTCTCAAGTCTGGAGCAAGTATCAAAGTGCCTTCATTACTTGCTAAGGAACAGTCCAGGGACCGAGTCAGCTCCAAAAAAGCAGGGGCCACATGAGATAGAAGAGCTGTATGGAGATGAGACTCAATGCACTTCAGGTGATGCCCACAAGCTACATTCTTTTGTCTTCAACAAGGACTACATCATTCTGGTGCTAAGGCATTCCCTGTATTTTGGGAAGCGCTTTAAACTTTACCACTATTTTATAGCTTTGGGGGCTGAGCCTTAATTAGTAATGTCTACACTTAAACAGCAGTGTACTTCATTATATGGCCAAGACGATCTCAGGGAGTGATCTAATGGGGCAAATCTGGTTCAGGTACACTAAATCTTAAATCCCAGCCTAAGAATGTGTAATTGCTGTGGCTTAATGTGATGGCTTGTTTCAAATGATATGACTTAGCAGTTGCTAAGATCTTTCAAGATACTGAAACACAAAACTCCTAACACAATTTTAGCTCCTCTAGCGATTTGTCTGAAACCAGCCAGGCCTCTCAAGTTTCATTGCCATACCTCTTGAACTGAAACTACGTACTTAATAGCAATAGCAATAGAGCTTAGACTTTACAGCACTCTCTAAGGGTAAGCAGTTTACAGAGTTAGGATATTGCCCCCAACAACCCAGGTCCTCGGAAGGATGGAAGGTTGAGTCAAGCTTTAGATCAAACTCCTGGCAGTGGGCAGAGTTAGGTGCAATACTGCATTTTAACCACTGCACCATCAGGGCTGCTAAATAACTTAAAAACTCATCCAATAATTCTCTGTGGCGGCAGATTACATAGAAAGTTCCAATGTTTTTTGAGAGGAATTAGTCTTACATTATGGTTAATTCTTCAGGTTAAGCTTCTAAGAAAGCATAGATCTCTTTAAGGCAGCGGTGTCAAACTCATTGGCCACGCCCACCCCCGATTTAGTGAAGAGAGGGGGAAGTCACGATACGTTATGTGATGACATGACACTGTGAGTTTAACACCCTTGCTTTAAGGCCTAGACTGGCAACAAGTGGCTTGCAGCAGCAGATTTCAGATTTGCAAAATCAACACTGTTGTGTAATTACTGTCATTTGCTAGAATATTGCGATTTATCAACTGCAGCATATTAGTTCTGGTGAGCCTCTGAACACAGGCATAGCCCCCATCAGTAATTCCTTCATCCAAATGTCTCTTTTCCCATGACGTTGCTGCAGCCAAGCAATTCAGTTTGGTCTACTGGTTAAGGCACCAGGGAAGAAACTAGGAGAGTGTGAGTTCATTGTCCTGCTTCAGGCATAACTTTGAGCCAGTCACTCTCTCTCAGCCCAACTCACCTCACAGGATTGTTGTTGTGGGGGAAAAAGGGGAAGAAGCAGAGCTGGATATTTTTGCTGCCTGGAGTTATTTGTAAAAATAATAAAGTAAACAAATAATAAAGGATAGAAATAAACAAACAAAAAATTCTGGAAAAATTCACATCTGCTTTTAAAAGTTGCAACAGGGGCTCCAAAACATATCTTTCCCTTCAGGTCCAAGTACTGCACAGCCCTATGAGAACATTTTACTAACATTTCTTTCTTTCTTTTCTTTCTTTTATTGGCTTTATATACCGCCCTACTCCCGAAGGACTCAGGGCGTTGAACAGCCACAAAATAAAACACATAAATACAAAAATTTAAAATAGAATAAAAGCGAATTAAATAATTTGGCTGAGACAAATTTAAAATACCCAATAATTTAAAAAACAGATTAAAATTTACATTTAACAGGAGAAAAGATTTAGGCCAGGCCAGCTTGATGAAATAAGAAAATGTTAAGTGCGCGACGGAAGGTGCGCAGATCCAGGATTGTCCGTATCTCCAGGGGAAGCTCGTTCCAGATCGTAGGTGCCCCCACAGAGAAGGCTTTCCCCCTGGGGGCCACCAGTCGACATTGTTTGGCCGATGGCATCCAGAGAAGCCCCTCTCTATGGGAGCGTACTGGCCGGTGGGAGGCTATTGGTGGTAGCAGGCGGTCCCGTAGATAACCAGGTCCTAAGCCATGGAGCGATCTAAAGGTGATAACCAAAACCTTGAAGCGCACCCGGAAGACCACCGGGAGCCAGTGCAGCTCGCGCAGGAGAGGTGTTACATGGGAACGCCACATTGTTCCCATAACCACCCGCACGGCCGCACTCTGCACCAGTTGGAGCCTCCGAGTGCTCCTCAAGGGGAGCCCCATGTAGAGAGCATTACAATAGTCCAGACGAGAGGTGATGAGGGCATGAGTGACTGTGCGTAGGGAGTCCCGATCTAGAAAGGGATCCAACTGGTGAATCAGGCAAACCTGATGAAAAATCTTCCCTGTCATGGCCATCAAGTGCTCTTCTAAAGACAGCCGTGAATCCAGGTGGATGCCCAAGTGGCGCACCCTCTCCGTGGGGACCAATGATTCACCCCAATAGTCAGTGATTTTGCTAATCATGCCATCAGTAGATGTCAAATAACGCTGTACCTTTTCCAGAATAGCTCAGCTTATAATGAATCCAGAAGACCTACTTCTTGGGTTCCTAACATTTCCATTTAGTATTCTTCTGACTTTTCTATTGATTTAGGCACTCACGTCATGGAAGGCTCTGGGCGAATGGTTATCTCTGCTGTTGGAGTCAACTCACAGACTGGGATCATCTTTACTTTGCTGGGTGCTGGTGGGGAAGAGGAGGAAAAGAAAGAGAAAAAAGGTAAGGTCTGCTCTCTGGTCCAGGTAAGCACTTCCCCAGTGTACCTCTGGATCCATTGTACTGCATGCTGGTCTTCATGCTCATATCAGTTCTCTTGTTGGCTGAAGCCAGGGCATCAAGATGCATTTCAGAGCTGCTCCACATAAATGTCTTTAAAAACATCCAGCATTTGCAGAAGGTATCTATAGTTTCTGCATAACTGGCACAAAGATGACTTCAGGTTGATGGAGCCTTATTATAATTTGTTCCTTTTCTGATCACAATTTTTATTCATACGCCCTCCTCTTGAGCATTGCTTGCTTCCCTTTGTTATCTACCAAGACTATCAATATGCCATTTAGATCCCTTCTGAACCTTCTGGTTATTTTACTCCAAAGTTTCATTCTCAAATAGCACTGTCTGGGCTACTTCAGTTGAGTAGTCTACATGTTAGGTAGAATTTGCTAGGGTTGGAAGAGATGTTTATGGGGGATGTTTGCACAGAGTAGGTTGGTCATACTCTGGAGCAGTATTTCTCAATCTTGGCAACGTTATGGTGTTTGGCCTTCAATTCCCCAAATTCTCTAGCCAACATGTCCATGCACCTTAAAGCTGTCAAGGTTGAAAAACACACCACTCTGGACTATCTAAGAAGTGAGGTAAAATAAATATTCTGGAACCACTGCTCAATGCTGGCTCAGTAGGATTGTTCCATATAACTATTTCCCCAGCACAATGCTCCCTATGATTAGTACTATGATTCTTAAATTCTCAAGAGAACCCTGGCTGGAATTTTTGGAGCTATAGTTTCAAAGGTTTTAGGTTGGGAAAGGCTGTTTTGGTAAAGCTATTTTATCACTTCTCTCTACTTTACCTTCTTTTAATTGGATCCCATTCTTTTCCAAAGATGCCTCATTCATTGTTAGGAATCCACTCATCTTTTCTGCTCTCACCATTTCTTCCTTCCTTGGCTTCAAAAGCCTTTCTTCTCCTTACTTGCCAATGGCTCCTTACTTGCCAATGACAATCCTTGGCTGTCCTTCACTGTATTCTGACCCCTGCTTTGTCCTCGTCATCTCCCTATGCGACTGGGAGAAGGTATAAAGAATCCAACCCAACCAATCATAGGCATTGCTCATGCAAGTCATTCACCCATGTGATCAGTTTATTTGAAATATTCTCCCAGCAATAGACAGAAAAGTGACTCCCACACAGTTGGGAGAACACTGAAAGGGCACTACTTGTGCAATAACACTTGAGTCAGTACATTTGGATGAATAGTGCTGAAGTTTGACTCAGCATGCTTGAATTATGGTTCATCATTTTTGGAATCTGCCTCAGCAAAGAACTGGGCACAACTCAAAGCTTTGGCATTTGCTTCATTGTTGTTGCATCTTCCATATAGCAAGACTTATTAACCATGTTAACTCTCTAAGAAATTAGAAAAACTGCTGCAGCCTCTTTCCCTATCAATGTAAAACAAATAGCCAATGTTCAAAAAAAAAATATGGTGCAAGAGAAAAGTGTTCCATTCTGCCTAAATTCCTGTTTTTATCCCATCTGAATAATAAGCAACCTATTTCTGTGTTAGCTTGTTAATTGTGTTCAAAATTGTAGACTTAGTGCTGGCCCTTAAAAATCTACAATACAATTAATCCCTATTCAAAGAACAATTGAGCTAAGGGGATAGCAGCACTGAATCCCTCGTAGCAAAGGGATTTTAAATAAATGGCATCTTAATTTATTAACTTATTTCGTTAGTAACTTGTCTAATGTGGAGTTTAGGGGTTTTATGTTGTGGATTTTTCATGTTGTAAGCTTCTTGGAGTTGTCGTGTGTGAGTCGGGTGGCCATGTGCATTTGTTTAATTAATTAATAAGATAATTTATTCATAGTCCCTGTGGTTTCTACAACACTTTCATTTTTTTTTGACAAAAAACCATTTATATCAATCTGAAACTTCTGCTGGCTGAAGCTCCGCCAATGTGTCAGTCAAAAACTATGTTAGCCAATCACTGTCAAGCAATCTTCCTCACCCAATAGAACTCACAATAGTTATTTAACCATCTCTCTCCATAATAAGTTGGCTTTCTGTTTTATCCTTTTTCCTACCTGCATGTCTTCGTAACATTCCCAGGTCATTGTCAGAAGATGCATGTTATACTGTAGTGACATTAATTAGTTATTTGTAAGTTAGCAGACATAACTCAGGTCAGAATCTGGATGTGAAATTGTTTGTGAGTCCCATCCTACGTGCACTGTGTCCATCACAGTCAATTTAAATGCAATGGTAAATTGGCCCACTGTCATAATGCATTAATAATTAGCATAGTGCATTAATTCAAGAGCTAAGTGATTGCATCCAAAATGATGCAATATCATCCATCATTAACATCAACCATGAAGAGTGTTTAGTACCACAATAATTATTCATTATTTCACTAATATAAAATATAGTTGCTTGTTAGTAAATGTGGACTGAAGACTGGTTTGTTGGCTGTTTGTCTTGGAGGGCTCTGATGTTGAAACTAAGATATCATGTATCTGGTAGAGCAGAAACCTGACTCTTGTTTTTCTCTGTCTCTTTGATGGAGCAGGGAAATTATTTATAATAGCATAATCTTAAGCAAAAGTAGAGTTAGAGCTCATCAGCACACTGTTGACTCCTCACTTCAAAACTTTCATTTAGTTGTGAACAATATAGGAGGGACATTTTCTCCCATGGCCATTCTGGGGAAGAAAGATCATAAGTACTTTAAAACGATACCCTTCAAACTTAGTTTTGGTATCAAAAATTGGTAAGAAATCCATGAGAATTGGCAGGATAACACCTCCCCATCCAGCTTCCAGTTAAGATCCTCCCTAAGACAGCGAAGTTTTTAGCAGTTGCTAGCCGAAGATGGCCATGAGTTTAGTCACTGTCTGGGACCATACTTCTTACACTATGGCCTACAAATTATCTATTAACAACTTAGCATCAGAGAAAACTAAGTAGAAATTAGCAATTAGCCTAACCAATTGGTTCTGGCTCAACAATCTAAGCAAATGTCTTTACTAATAGTCTTATCTCTTTTTCCTATTATCTCCAACCTCCCTTCACATTTTTTAAAAAATTTTCTATGGTCTAGGCATATCTCAACAGAAAAAAATTAAGAGATGAGTGAACAAATCTCCTACCCACTCCTCTGTCTTCCAGATCTAGCTTTTGGGTGAAGACAGGTATCAAAAATAGTGGATATGGTTAATAGCATCTCCATAATCTGTACAAAAACATATAAAGATGCAGGGTTCTCCTCTTCCTCCTCCTCCTCCTCCTCCTCCTCCTCCTCCTCCTCCTCCTCCTCCTCTTCCTTCTTCCTTCCTCCTTCTTTCTTCTTCTAAGAGAAAAAGTAATTTTTCAGTATTTTGTGTTGGTTCAGTTTGAAGAATGTTGGTCTTTTTCTGAACATCAAAAAGACCAAGCTCAAGACCACTGCAAAGAATGGAAACATGAAAATAAAATTTAATGGTGAAGAGATAGAATGCATGGAAAAATTCACTTTCCTAGAATTGCAAATTGTTCAAAGCAGTGAATGCAGCCCAGAAATAAAACATCAATTGCACTGAGTCGTGCAGCAATGATGTACTGTACATGAGGCGATTATGGAAAAGCAAGGACATCAGCCTGGCAATGAAATGTAGGTTAGTGTGCTCTAATGTGTCCCCGTAGTTACCTATGGTTGTGAAAGTTGGACCTTAAAACAAGCAAGACAGGATGAAAATGAGTTCATTTGAGCTGTGGTGCTGGAGAAGGCTCCTGCATATTCCTTGGATGGCAAAGGTGACCAACAAGCAAGTACTGGAGTATATGACATCAGATATGTCACTGGAAGGCAAAAATCACAAAACTCTGCCTCATTTATTTTGTCTGTGTCATGCAGCAGGAGGATTCATTGGAGAAAGCAATTACGTTTGGACGAGTTAATGGTAAAAGGAAACTGGGTTGCCAAAGAATACGGTGGCTGGACATCAAAGCTGACACCAGCCAGAGCATAGAACGACTCAGAGAAGTAGCGCTAGATCAGAAGACGTAGAGAGACCTGGCCCATAGAATTGCCAAGAGTCAATGGATAATGACTGAATGGATAATAGCAGCAGCAGCAGCAGCTTGAAAGGAAAATACTAGGGCCACTGGAGAGAATATATCAGCACTTGCACCCTTTGTTGGAAGAATTGATCAATGAATGATATCTCCTTTAACACTTGCAGATGCCTATACTGCTGAGGCAGAAAGGTACCTTGGCACAAAACCAGTGGTGCCCCACAATGCAACATTCCTTGGCCAAGCCTGCCCCTCAGAATGGCTGCCACTCCGGTTGTCAAATTAACGTTGCTTCTGTCTTCCCTGAATCCCACTAATTCTGGCCCCTGTTGTGCCTTCCCTCGTCCATACATAATGCCCACATCCTCTCTGTGCTGGGTCCCTTCTTTCTCTGATTCCATCTCAAGGCCAAATCAAAGGTCACCAGCACTGAGAGTATAGGGCAGAGGTCTTCAAACTTGGCAGCTTTAAGACTTATGGACTTTAACTCCCAGAATTCTGGGAGTTGAAGTCCACAAGTCTTAAAGCTGCCAAGTTTGAAGACCTCTGGTAGAGGGTTTATACTCTCAGTGCTGGTAACCAGTGTGGCTATATCACTGAGTATCCAAAGAATGCATAATCATCCACACAAGCCAGTTATGAGCATCCATAAGAACATAAGAAGAGGCTTGTTGGTTCATATCAAATGCCCAGGTAGTCTCACAGTATTCCAGGAAGATGATCAGCAGGAGCTGAAAGAAACACTCCTTGTTGCCTCCTGAAAACATAATTGCAAGCAAAAGGTTCCATCCCTGGTGGAAATCTATGCATGTTCTTTCATTCTGGCATGTTCTTTAATGATGGTTCCTCTATATAGAAAGAGATGCATTCATCAGGCACCACATATTTCAGTTACGTCTACAACAGAGACATGCACGCCACTACAGTTGGGCAGCTGATGAATTCTGGTATAACTGTGGTTGAAAAGAAGAAAGTGGATAATTGATCTTGCAAAACCAGGGGATGCAGAACGGAAGACAAAGAATTGGAGAAGATCCCCAAGCATCAAGACCTGAAAAATCAAAATTGAAAGGTTATGACGTAAACCAGCCATGATGGGACAGTGGTTATCAGCACACTGGATCCATGCCAAAAACAATTTGGACGGCACTTAGAAAATCAGCACATTGACAATATTTCCATCTTTTAATAGCAAAAGGCCGCACTGTTTAGATTCACACATAGACTATGCATATATATATTATGACATACTGGGTTCTTGGGAAGAACCTGTTATATATGGAGGCCAATACCAGCTAAAGAACTGGCAGCTGTGATTTTACATTGTTGTGAACAGATTGGCAAGTCTCAATAGATGGAGAAAAATGTCAAATTCAGTCTAAATAACTAGCTAGTTCTGTGGACAACAATAAGGTAATTTGGACTCAACTCAGCTCCTGCGGTTCTTCTTAGTAGTTATCTGCACTTGTCTGCTCATTCTAAAGGTTGTTTTTATAGTCTTCCCTGAATCTTAATCCTAACCATCACAAGGGGGATACAATACATTACAGGGGCTACTTACATAACACTAAAAAAGAGAGCATGTTTCGCTTCTTCTGGATAAAAGGAAAATAAATGTTGATGAAGAACTCCAAGAAATGTATCCATTCTTCTTTTTTAGCCTATCTTGTCAAAACAAACTCAGGCTGGACAGCTTTTGTAGCATACGATCCATTCCAATAAACAACCATTTTTTAGAAAGTAGAACATCTGGTACCTTAAGAGCAGGAAGCCAATAAGTGTATTAAGGATGAGGAGACCAGGCCTTCTCTTGTTCCGGGCAAAAAGAGGTCAAACAAGAGAGGGAGGCAACAAGGCAGAGAGATGGAGACAATAAGATGTTTTGCCTGAAGCATCCACAAGAAGTGATGCTGTCACTACCAGCATCAACCAAAATCATCACATGGTCAGTTGTGATTTATGAAGAAGACTTCTATCATCTTTTTAAAAGTCATGCTGGGACAACCTTGTTGGGTTTAGTTCCTTTAAGGAGAATGTTCTTTGGTAGAAAAGGTGTTTCCTTTTTTTAATACATTCCACGTTAAACAGATTTCTCTAAGCTCATTGCTATATTTACATTTCTCCCAGTTCTGCAAATCCCATACTATGTTTTCACTTAGGCTATTTGAGCATCTTATCCTTGAAATTGGATGAGATTCCATCCTTTTCCTTTTTTTACAGGAACCTAAAACTATCCCCACTCTTTTCAATACATACAATTGATTCCAATATAGCAGTAGATTAAAGCCACCAAATTAGGCTCGTTTCTTCTAACTACAGCTATATTTTGCTTGCACCTGCATTAATGATCCTCAGCCATGTGTTCTCCAAATGTGGGACTACAAAACTACAACTCCTGCCATATCCAACCAGCCATTGCCTGTTGGTTTACAATAATGGAAGCTGCAGACCAATATAATTGGTGGGGATCAGATTGGAAAAGACTAACTACACCATACAGAGCATATCGGGAGGTGCTTTATCACAATCCATGCTCTCCATAGTACGTATGTGAGTTTGTGTGCGTGAATGCGTGAGTGCGTGCATGTTGCACTGGTGCTGTGTTGTCTGTTCTCAAGCGTCCTGTGTTTGTCGTTCCCTTTTTCTGTTGTAGGGAAGCAGCAGGATGGGGCAGTGGAGAATAATCAAAACAAAGGTAAATGTTTCCCCATCATATCTCTTGAGTGCCTACATTTAGTTGGAATGCCAGCTATATCAGAAAGACATAACATTCCCCAGATCTTGATAGTCTAGGTCAATATACCATAAGATCCAATGCATTCTTTTTAACAACTATTTTTGCCAAGAGTAACAAGCCCGAATCTGATGATCTGAGGTCAAGATATTTAAAGCTTGTCTATTTATTTATTTTGTTTATATTTCCTATTTTTTTTAATTTGCAAATGTTTCATGGACTATTAAGCAACCATATATTCCACAACAAACTCTATTTCTCCAAGATCATAGTGCAGAAGATATTAGCTAGATGGTTTATAAAAGTCTGCACATGAAAAATGAAACTCTGAGAACCTGTACAACCCACTTAGTTAATTAAGTGCTATCAAGTTCAGTTCATCTCCCAGTCACGATAGGAATAAATATGTGTCATTTTGACTGGTCTTTTAGCTATTCCAGGAACATGTCAATCATCTGGTACTAGGACCAACCAAAATACAGCAAACTAGCTGTATTTAGGATCATAATATATAGTTAGCCTCAGATGTTTGAATTACATCTTTAGAGGTGCTGTTGAACCCTAGGATTCTAGGGTATAGTAACAACTGATATTTGAATGACTGTGAATTTAGTCCTCAGATTTAAATAAAACACTTCTGGTTAAGCAAAGAACAGAAATTTTTTTAAAAAGAAAGAAACATGGTGGATGTTGAGGTTTTTAAGTGGAAATTGTCTGTTGGATAATGCATTTAGGTTAGATTGGTAGATAAGACCTTAGCACATCCCATTCTTTACAGCCACTGGCCATGATCCCCATAGCTGATAAAGGCTGTATTTCAACGTCTGGATGACCACATTCCCACCTTGATCTAACTTACAGAGTTTAAACGGAGACTATGACCTCACCTAATCCTGGATTTTCTACCAGTTTACAACTTAGTACTAAAGGCATGCAAATATGTCTTACTCAGATTCTATTTTTCTCTTCATTTCTAAGCTAAAAGAAACATGGTTCCATCTGCCAGACAATCAGAGTTGCTTTGATTAATCAACATTCTCTGTAGTATTACCAGAAAAGGAAAATGAGATATATAGTACTAAGATACTATACCAGATTTCTGTATTGCTGGACTTTGAACTGAATGGTGAACTTTTTGAACATTGAACCTTTTTGGCAGTAGGCCTGTCAAATGAGCTTCTTTCCAAGGAAGAATAAAATGCAATATGACTGTTTAGAAAAATAAGCATCTTGTGCAAAAGACGGTGTTAGCAAAACTCCTGTTAAAGCATTGGAAAGTAATGGCTAGTCAGCCTTAAAAGAGATGAGTATCTTCTTCAATGGATACAGTATATTGTATTTCTCTAGGTTCAATATGCATTGAATGAATCAGAGAACAGTATGTCCCACCTGAGATGCAAAATTTCTGGACCTATCATGAAAATAAGTTTTGTTCATCCATGGCAGCTGAATAGCTTTTCTATAAGGGGTCCTAATGTTTGTTGAAAATCTTTCTCTTTCTGGAACTTACATTTCTAGAGCTCACTGGGAAATTCATTTCAATTAAAACAGGCTAAGTTGGTTATAAAAGAGATGCGGTGGCTCAGTGGCTAAGATGTTGAGTTTGTCGATCGAAAGGTCGGCAGTTCAGCGGTTCAAATCCCTAGTGCTGCATAATGGGGTGAGCTCCCGTTACTTGTCCCAGCTTCTGCCAACCTAGCAGTTCAAAAGCATACAAAAAATGTAAGTAGAAAAATAGGGATCACCTTTGGTGGGAAGGTAACAGCGTGCCATGCACCTTTGGCATTTAGTCATGCCGGCCACATGACCACGGAGATATCTTCAGACAGTGCTGGCTCTTCGGCTTTGAAACGGAAATGAGCACTGCCCCCTAGAGTCAGGAACGACTCTATGTGCAAGGGGAAGCTTTACCTTTTAACTTGTTATGAAGATGTGTTTTATACATTGGAAGAACTTCCATGAAAAGAATGCATGGGAATGATGTCCCAAAGGTGCTTTTTCAAGAGGCAACTGGACTTTCTTTATTTTTCCTTGAAGACATTTTGTTTCTCATCCAAGAAACTTCTTCAGTTCTGACTGAAGTCAGAACTGAAGAAGCTTCTTGGATGAGAAGCAAAATGTCTTCAAAGAAAAACAAAGTCCAGTTGTCTCTTGAAAAAGCACCTTTGGGACAACCATAATCTGGATGACTGAGAATCATAAAAATAATGATACTTTTGTTTAGATAACTCATGGGCATGTAAGTGAGAAAGTTTAGATTACTGACGGTTAAATAAGTCATAGTGACTTAGTCCACAGGTTTTATATATATATATTATGTAAGTGAAAGCCAAACAAAGTCATAACTCATTTGTAGTGTATAAATCCAAGTCACTCTTAATATTGGCAATCAAAATATATTTTACAACAACACCATTTCCCTTAAACAAGTTGCTACATTCAGAGCAGAAATACAGAATAGAAAAACACAGGACTATTATAATGATCTATGATGTTGCCTGGGAACACACTTTATAAAATTCCAGGAATGAATCATGCAATTTGCGGTAAAAAGTGATTTTGAAAAACCACAACAGCCTTAGCTAACATTGGGCAAATGTTGTTTTACCCAATATATCCATTTTGATTATGGCAACAGTTGCAAAATTGCAAAAAGAAGGGCAACTTATTATGCGTTGCTTTTATGCCTTCAAACCTCTTGCCAAGACCTAAGATTTTTTAAAAAGTACTTTGTTCACTGAACTACAATTGGTTGGATTTATATTTCACTTTAAACCATAACTCATGGTTTATAAACCGCTATGTCTGGCTTCACATATCTTGCTCACACAAAACTGAACATCATAGTGGATTAGTTCCAAGCATGATTTCAGTTACAGGCAATAAATTACTTTTTTTATGGAGATCAATACACTATATCTGCCTTATCTTTTGTAGCATACCAGGATGTTGTTTATAAACAACTGGATCAAGAAAAGTACAATGCACACACATGCACGCACAAACAGATGGGCAAGCATAGTAGCAGAATTACAATAAAGAGTCAGCAATTCTGGGTGAAACCATATTTGCTCCTTTCTCTCTACAGCCAAAAAACAGGATGGGGCAGTTGCCATGGAGATGCAACCCCTGAAAAGTGCTGAGGGTGGTGAGATGGAAGAGCGGGAGAAGAAGAAAGCCAGCGTGCCCAAAAAAGAGAAATCTGTCTTGCAGGGGAAGCTCACCAAACTGGCCGTTCAAATTGGGAAAGCAGGTACGGTGGCCGTGAGGGTGGCAGATGCATTGTAGTAACGGTGGACACTTCCCTTTGGGAAAGGAAGGGAGCTTGGATGCACCATTGCTAATAAACAAATGAATAATATCCTTGGCTGAGAGAAGGTCAGTTGTGTAGGCAAGGATTTGTCTTTTCGTTCATTCCATATTCATTATTTATCCATTGTTACTCTTTGTCAATGTTCTAGTACAGTTTAAACAGTTTTAGAGGGAAAATGAACTAACCCTCATTAATTAGTTCATTAACTAACTGACACTGAAACACTGAAACCACGCTCATGGGAAGCCGAATTCATCCTTCTCTCTGCCTTCTGCAATAAGCATAAAAGTACATGAAGCTAGGGGGATGCCTTTAGTTCTTATGAAAGGCAGAACTGCGAAGTTATAGTTAAGGCAGCTCAGCGAAGAAACTGTAATATCAAACAAATTGGGATATCATGTAAAGGTGATGAATTTATCTGAATGCTGATACTACGTATCTGTTTTATTACTGCATTTAATCTATTTTTTTATTATTTTATCCTGTTTTATTTTGTTTTATTTGATACGACTGTCAGACTAATCAATTCATAAATTGCTTATTAAAGCTAACTCTTTGCACTCAGGAGGATGGAGTGTATAAATACATAGTATCTGGTAGATCATTTGCTGCCAATTAAATTGGAACTTTCGATCCGCAAAGGCCTTGCACCTGGTTTCCCATTACTTATGGTATTAAAAACCATCTATTCTTAAATGGATCTGTTACCTGTAGTATGGAAGGGGGGAACCCTTAAAAGCTGGTCCTTTGGTGGAATCAACCTTGCCGAGGTGCCGGGCAGATGCTGCTGAGAAGCTGAATTTCCCATCTCTGTGAGATGGAAAAAGAGACATTATTATAATGTTACCATGAATCTCCAGTACTCCCTTAGGTTCACATTACAAATAGAGTAGGAAGGGAGTGAGATTGCTCTTCTTTTCTCCAGGTACCTGTTTTGTTTCCTTGACCAGCCTCCCTCAATTGATTGCCCGACAGATGTTTTGAATTCCTTTAATAGTTCTCACTCCCATTCTAGAGATATATGTTGCTGAAAAGAGATATAATCCTGAGGCCATCAGCCTGGAGAAGGCTGCGTAGACAGCAATAGGTCCCATCAGTTCTCATTTTAAGAATGGAAATTTGTGGAATTGACTGGGCCTGGTGCCAAGAAGCCCTTTGGGGACTTTTCTTCTCACATTCTGGCTTTTAATACAAAATGTTCTCAAGACACAATCTTATTTGCAGGGTGTGCGATTTCACAGATTCAGGTCTTGCTGTCGCATCTGACTGTCTCTCTTCTTCTTCTTCTTTTTTATTTTCTCCAATCCTGCTAGGGCTGGTGATGTCAGCTATCACAGTCATCATCCTCGTCCTGTATTTCATCATTCAAACCTTTGTTATTGATGGGAAGACGTGGCTGGGCGAGTGCACTCCTGTTTATGTGCAATACTTTGTCAAGTTCTTTATTATTGGGGTCACCGTCCTGGTGGTGGCTGTACCCGAAGGCTTGCCACTGGCTGTCACGATCTCTTTAGCCTACTCTGTCAAGGTGAGCATTATATCCTTAGTGCCTTCACTGGTTTTCACTAAGATACATGGCTAGATCCTTGGCTATGCTCTTGTGTCATCTACTCCCATAAATGTTCTTTGATGGCCATCTCCCTTTGAAGCTCTGGTGCAAGTTAGCCTAACAGGAATGACTGAGAAGATTGTGGACTAGATCACAAGGGAGATCATCATCAATCACCTTGAAAATTATGCAGCCATTATTAGGAATCAGCATGCATTTGTCAAGACCTATTACCTACCAGATTACCGATTACAGTAATTCATTTCTAAAATGTATTTATTTATTTATTTATTTAAATTTTTATACCGCCCTTCTCCCGAGGGACTCAGGACAGTGCACAGCCAACAATAAAACACATATATCCATAAAATTTAAAAAACAATTTAAAAACATTAAATAATTTGGCCCCAAAATTATTAAAAACTAAAACCATTAAAATTCATGTGTAAGCCAGCCCAGCGTGTTGAAACAATAATGTCTTGAGGGCACGGTGAAAGGTACATAGGTCAGAGATCATACGTATCTCCGGGGGCAGTTCATTCCAGATAGTGGGTGCCCCCCCAGAGAAGGCTCTCCTCCTGGGGGTTGCCAGTCGACATTGTTTGACCCACGGCACCCTGAGGAGTCCCTCTCTGTGGGAGCATATTGGCCGGTGGGAGGCTATCGGTAGCAGAAGGCGATCTCGTAAGTACCCAGGTCCTAAGCCATGGAGCGCTTTAAAGGTGGTAACCAGCATCTTGAATCGCACCCGGAAGACCACCGGGAACCAGTGCAGCTCGCGCAGGAGAGGTGTTACATGGGTGCCATGTAAATCAGTAACTTCCTTAATAAATTATAGGAATACCAACTTTTGAAGAAGTATCCATGATACACTGACCAGCAAGCTACTTTAAGCATCAGTGAAATAGGACAATTAGGTAGATTGTCATTAATAGTTAGCTCTCTAATGATTCTCATCCAACTGGAGGAAGGTATCATTCCTGTATCTTATGATCTTTACTTTTTGGATTAATAAGTGAGATGGAAAGGCTAAAGGGATGCTTTTCAAATGTGCAGAGGAAACAACATCATTTAGAAGACAGAAATAATATTCAAATAAAACAAAAGTATTATGATAAGTTATAGAAATGAAAGTAACAGCATGAAGTGTAACAGAACAAATGCAAAATTCTTTAGGTAGGAAACAATAATCAGTCATTCCGATACAGAATGGGCTGTGAAAAAGATTTTAGAGGAATTTTATTTTTATTTTTATTTATTTAGCGTATGACATTTATAGAGGTCAAGCTTCTTAGAAGAGTTGATTACCAACTGAATATAACTTCACAGCATGATGTGGTTGCATAAAAATACAAATGTATATTTTGGCACTTGGAGAGGATCAAGATTTTCAAGGAGTGCTCTGGATACACTAGGCAGCTGGAATTTTGTCCTTTAAATCCTCCAATTCCCCCCAAAACAAGGACTCAAAATTTGCCCTTGTCTATTCTTGGAACACTGTAGGAATGCAAATAGGTGGGATGTTGGGCCCTAATTTGCTCACTCTTCTCCATTGGAAAAAAATATGTATAATTTTAATCTCTTTTCCTGACTATAGAAAATGATGAAAGACAACAACCTGGTCCGGCATTTGGATGCCTGTGAGACCATGGGCAATGCCACGGCCATCTGCTCAGACAAGACAGGGACCCTTACCACCAATCGCATGACAGTTGTGCAGTCCTACCTGGGTGACACTCACTACAAGGAGACACCTGAGCCCAGTAGCCTGACATCCAAGACACTGGATCTGCTGGTGCATGCCATTGCTATCAACAGTGCCTATACCACCAAGATACTAGTGAGTAGTAGCCCCCTTTTGGAAATACTCCTTCCTAAGGCTACATTGGTCCATAAATGCAGTACTATTATGCAAGTAGGGAATCTATGGTCCCCAGGGAACTTTTGAACTATAGCTCCCATCAGTGGTGGGATTCAAATAATTTAACAACTGTTCTCTGCCCTAATGATTTTTTCCAACAATCAGTTCACCAAACTGCTCAGAAAGTTAAACAACCGGTTTTCCCGAAGTGGTGTGAACTGGCTGAATCCCACCACTGGCTCCCATCACTTTTATCTATGTAGGCGGCAGTCTTGGGAAATGTAGCTCCCTGTGAAATAAATAAGTATTATTATCTCCATGATAAGCAGGTTAAAAATGTTCAAAAATAAGAATGATGTGGGGAAGGGCTAAGACTAACATCTAACACTGGTGTAACACTACCTCTGTACTTTGACTTGAAATGACATTTAAGTTGGGAACAATTAGCAGTAAATAAAAAATTGCAGACATGAAGAAGAGCTAAAATCCCCAACAGCTGGAGCGCTAACAAGCAGTGCTCTAAGTTTCTGGAGAAAAGTCCAGGTGGAGAAAAATGATCTCTAGTTAATATTTTGATTGGCAAGCAGGAAAACAGGTGGAATCTCAGGGAAGTTGCAGAAGAGGGCAGGTTTCTTGAATATCCCTACAACCAGTGATGAAATCCAAATTCTTTTACTATTGGTTCTGTGGGCATGGCTTGGTAGGCATGGCAGGGGAAGGATACTGCAAAATCTCCATTCCCACCCCACTCCAGGGAAAGAATACTGCAAAATCTCCATTCCCACCCCACTCTGGGGCCAGCCAGAGGTGGCATTTGCTGGTTCTCCAAACTACTCAAAATTTCCGCTACTGGTTCTCCAGAACATGCTGGATTTCACTCCTGCCTACAACCATCCAAAAACATGGAGAAAATCAGACTGGCCATTTAGGAAAAGAAAGCTGAATTCATGCAAAGTGGATCTGAAGATTTATTGTCTTTAGTTCGAGGAGGTGTGGTCCTCCCCCAGGTAGAGCTAAAATACAGGTTGGGGGTCCTTCTAGATTCTCAGCTCCTGCTTGTAGAGCAGGTGGAGCAGCCTTTGCACAAATTTATCTTGTGTGCCAATTGCCCCCCCCCCCCATTTCTCCATTGGGAAGTCCTATTTGCACCCTTCATGGCACAGAGCCTGATTATTATCTGAACTGCATGCTTTGGATTACCATCCAGTAAGATTTAACAGAGTTGGCATCCCCACCACTCAGGAGTGGCATCTGGTGGGATTCAGAGATGTGCCTAGTCTGTCACCACACCTGCATTTCTGGTTCAGACGTTAGAAGAAGAGAGGCTAAACCACCACATCAAATCCCATTTTGCCCTAGAGAAGTAAGCTTAGCCATTGTTTTCATTTCCTTTGCAGGCTCTAATGAGCTCCAGCTGATGATCAGATCAGTTTTGAGAGCTACTGGATCAGGCTGCCATTCAGCAGCACCCACAGAAAGGTTATTGCTATTTAAGGAGGAGAACCTATGACCGCTAACTGTGGCGTTATGCTACTTGGGGTGCAGCTGAATTGAAGCCTTTCCCAGTCTCGGGGCACATATAGAAAAGATTTCATTTTTGAAGGCATAAGGATGAGCGGTGCTAAAATTATTTCTAGTTCTGGGATTTACCGCCTGCAGATTGTTACCCAATTTCCTTCTGATCCAACCAAACTCCAGTGGAGGAAGTCAGCACAACTTGGAGAAAAGTGACTAGGGCGGAGTGATAAATCTCTGATCCTCCAGATGTTGCTGAACTAAAACTTTCATCATCCCTTATGACTCATGGTATTTGGCAGAAGCGGCTGAAATTGTAAACCAGCAACATCTGGGGATCAATCTCTAGGGTCTAGACTAGAGGGAGAGTTCCTGATACTGATTTTTGTTTTTGGTTTTTTAAATATTTTTTATTAATATATTCTATGCTTCAATACACAAATGAAATATACAATCCTGCCACCATGGTGTAATGTGAGTACATTGTCCATAAATATAAAGTCATTCCTTTATACATACATACTTGCCATCATATCTATCCCACCTTTTCTGGACCCAATCATACCATAATTTCCAACTGTTATAAAATTCTGAATCTTTTTTACCATTGATCAATCTAGTTAATCTATCTGATTCCGCACACTCATTAATTTTATATATTATTTTCAAATCCATCGGTAAGTATTGATTTTTCCACTCCTGTGCAAACGCTAATCTTGCTGCAGTAATAATGTGAATCAACAGGAACCATATACCTGATTTAACATTCAAAGGTTTTGCCCCCAACAGGAAAATTTCGGGCCCCAATTCCAAATTGATCTGTGTAATTTCCAAAATCCATTGCCATATTTTTTTCCAATATTTAACCGCCTGCGGGCAGGTCCACCATTGATGAAAATAAGTTCCATTACTGTAACCACATTTCCAACAGCAGGAAGATGTCCCGGGGAACATTTTAGCTAGTCTCGTAGGGGGGGAGATGCCAACGGTAGACCATTTTATATATGTTTTCTTTATATGTGGAGGCCATGGTTAATTTCATATTTTTCAATCAAATCTGTTCCCATTGTTGGAAGTCAAGGTTTTTTTTTAAATCCCTTCAGAAAGGGTAACTCTCCAGAATCATATTCCAAATATTTTCCTTGATAGGCTATCAAATTGCCATTTTAACTGCTTGTTCTTTCTTTAAAAATCCTGGTGCTGTTGCAAAAAAATGGTTTGAAGCGTGACACACTGAGGTAAGAACACACTGAGCTTGTCGATCGAAAGGTCGGCAGTTCAGTGGTTCGAATCCCTAGTGCCGCATAACGGGGTGAGCTCCCGTTACTTGTCCCAGCTTCTGCCAACCTAGCAGTTCGAAAGCACGTAAAAAATGCAAGTAGAAAAATAGGGACCATCTTTGGTGGGAAGGTAACAGCGTTCCATGCGCCTTTGGCATTGAGTCATGCCGGCCACATGACCACAGAGATGTCTTTGGACAGTGCTGGCTCTTCAGCTTTGAAACGGAGATGAACACCGCCCCCTAGAGTCAGGAACAACTAGCACATATGTGCAAGGGGAACCTTTACCTTTAGACTTCCAAAAACAATTATTAAATCATTTTTTCTATAGCATAGATATGCCTTAAATTCAAAGCCTGTTTACAAACCTGAATTCTGGCAGCCAAGAATTTGATTCAACTGATCCGCCACCACCCATTCTCTCATGCACACACTGTTTGGCAGAGAGAAGTGATGAAGTTAGAAGAACTGAACTGGGTGTCTCTCGTTTCTGACCTTCTGTTTCCTTCAGCCTCCAGAAAAAGAAGGGGGTCTCCCACGCCAAGTGGGCAATAAGACCGAATGTTCACTGCTGGGCTTTGTGGTTGATCTGCGACGTGACTACCAGCCTGTCCGTGAGCACATGCCAGAGGAGAAGCTCTACAAGGTTTACACCTTCAATTCTGTCCGAAAATCTATGAGCACCGTCATTTGCATGCCTGATGGCGGCTATCGCCTCTTCAGCAAAGGCGCTTCCGAAATTGTCCTCAAAAAGTGAGTCTGCTTTGCATTATGAATGGTGAAAGGGACCTTCATACAGGCAAAGGCTACCATTTTAAAGTGGGCAAGACTATCTCATATTGTGAAACTTGCCCCGACGTGGTTAATATAAGTGCACTTAGCTCCCTATGTTAACCTTGAAACCCAGTGGTGGGTTTCAAATTTTTTTACTACCGGTTCTGTGGGCGTGGCTTGGTAGGTGTGGCATGGCTTAGTGGGCATGGTTTGGTGGACGTGACAGGGGAAGGATACTGTAAAATCTCCATTCCCTCCCTACTCCAGGGAAGGGTTACTGCAAAATCCCCATTTCCTCCTGATCAGCTGGGACTCGGGAGGCAGAGAATAGATGGGGGCAGGGCCAGTCAGAATTTTTACTACCGGTTCTCCGAACTACTCAAAATTTCCACTACCGGTTCTCCAGAACTGGTCATAACCTACTGAAACCCACCTCTGCTTGAAACATTCCCATACAATATTCCAGGAATTCTTCCAACTGTGAAAAAAGTGAGCATTATTATCTGCATGCTATTGGAGCCCAAACAAAGCATTTATTTTAGATTGAGAAGCAGGCTAAAGAAGCTCAAATAGATATGAGCAATATGGTGATGAGCTAAGACCAAGGGCTTGTCTAAGGCTACCTAGGTACCTCATTTGAGGATACATTTGCAGTGGAGACAATCAACAATGAATAAAGCAGCGAGTTGTGGGGGACAACAACAACAAAAATCAGGCAAGGAGCAAGGAGAGGCAGGAATAAATAAGTTCCATCCCTCTCTTCAACTCTTACAGTTGTAGTTAACAATGTGCACGCCTAGAACAGTGCATGTTACACCTTTGTTCTGAGAGCTGCATTTTGTTGCCAGTTTGCTTTTGAGCCCAGCTCAAGGTTCTGTTTTTGACCTATAAAGCTTTTCATGGCATGGAACCAGGCTATCTGAGGGACCACCTCTCCCCAGTGAAATCTGCCTGCCCCATTAGATTTACCAGAGAAGGAAGGCATGCTGCGCATACCATCATCTAGGGACCTACATTTGATGGGGTCCACAGATGTGCCTTCTCTGTTGTGGCATCTAACTTATGAAACATTCTTTCCCCCCCTCCCCCAAAAAATTAGATTAGTTGCATCCTTTTTGATATTCTGGAAGGCCCTCCAGACCTGGTTATATTATCAGGCCTGGGGCTCCCAGGGAACCAGAGACATGCTTAGATGGCTCAGTTACTAAGCTAGCTATTTTTATTCCCTCTTTGCCTAGGGTTTGTATCTTTGTTTTTATAACATTTACTGTTAATGTGATTTTTAATACATCATTGGTTTTTATAAGAGGCTTCACCCACTGTGCACCACCTTTGATGAGATGGGCAGCTATATACATTTGATTAATAAATAGATACATAAAAAGAAACACTGTGCGACCCACCATAATCATAAAATCACCACCAGTCAATTGCAGAAGGCAGCTTTACTCGGAACAGCTTACACCCTGCGACGATACATTTAACGCCATCGAACTATGATATCTGCCTATCCCAGGTCTTTGGGGGAGGGTTCGATAGATGGACAAAAATTCTAAATCCAGTCTGATCATCTGGCTGACTGGGCAACAAACCCTAATAAATTAAAGCAGTGTTTCATGAAAACAAGAAAGCAGCAGAGCAGTATGAAACTAATACGGGCAATGCCGACTTCATTAAAACTTTCAGGATGATGGTCATTGGAGAAGCTCTGACATGGCTCAGAAGTCAGAATTAGCAGAATTCCTGAACGTGAGATTTCATTGCCTTTGACCTGCCTTTAGCTACCATTATAACCTTTTGCAGAGGCTTCTTTATCAAGGAGTAAATTTGATATGGTGGGTAAGGCCTCACACTAGACTTTGAGTTCAACTCCTGCCGTAGACACAAAGGCACCTGGGTGACCTTGGGCCAGTCATTCTTTCTGAGCCCTAGGAAAGGAGCAAGGGCAAACCACTAAAGAAAATCTTGCCCAGAAAACTGCAGGGACTATTCCAAGCAGTCTCCAGGAATCAATAAAGGCTCAAAGAAGCAACGTTTTTTTTTTCCTTTATCAAAATGAACCAATTTTGAAAAGTTACTTTCTTTAATAAACATCCTGGATAAATGAGTCATTGCATACCTTGCATGGCAGAACTGGTACCTAAGCAGAAAGGATTCTGTATAAACTCCTTTTGGTGTACGTATGTATATGTGTGTCTGTGTGTGTGCACTCTTACAGGTGCACAAACATTCTAAATAGCAATGGAGAGCTTCGCGTCTTCCGGCCCAGGGACCGAGATGAAATGGTAAAGAAAGTGATTGAGCCCATGGCCTGCGATGGGCTGCGAACTATCTGCATAGCCTACCGTGACTTTCCAGCAGGGAAGGAGCCTGACTGGGACAATGAGAATGATATTGTGATAGATTTGACCTGCATTGCTGTGGTGGGGATTGAGGATCCTGTGCGACCAGAGGTAATGGCTGGATAGAGGTGGATTTTCTCTGAACAAACCTGTGTTTTGTGTTTTGTTTTGTTTTGTGAGTTAGGGGAAATCAACTCTTTAAGAATTGACCAGAGCTAATGGCTGGATAGAAGTAGATTTTCTCTGAACAAACCTTTGTTTTGTTTTTTGTGTTTTGTGAGTCAGGGGAAATCAACTCTTAAGTTTCCAGTCTCCCATTTCTTCCCAATGGCTGATCAAAGCTGAAACAGGACAGGGCTATAGGTTCTGTTGGCTAGTAAAAACAAATTGAGGTGGTATAGGGATGGAATAGGGTCTTCTGCTTGAGCACGGGGTTGGACTAGAAGACCTCCAAGGCCTCTTCCAACTCTGTTATTATGTTATTCTGCTTTCTGCAGCCATTATGGCCTAGCAGACAGGATGGTGGATTTGGATCCTAAGAGGATTTTGCCAAACAAGCACAGCTGCTTCAATTCTGTAATACAGATAAAGTCAGAGTTGTCTAGAAATAGCCCAGAATTAAGCTTCGTGACAATAGTTTCCTTTTCATTTAAGAAAAATAGCAATAGCAACAGCACTTAGACTTATATACCACTTCATAGTGCTTTCTAAGCAATCTACAGAGTCAGCATATTTTCCCCAACAACCTAGGTCCTCATTTTACTGACCTCGGAAAGATGGAAAGCTGAGTCAACCTCGAGCCGGTCAGAATTGAATTCCTAGCAGGTCGGCAGAATTAGCTTGCAATACTGCATTCTAACCACTGAGCCATAACGCAGGGGGAATCATGTTTTTAATCCTTTGGCTACAAAGACAAGTTTGGAAAAGCTTAATACATTTTTAGAGGCCAGAGAGGATCTTGGGAAGTTGCTAAAGGAGATTTCCATTGGTCAGATCTGTTGGGATTTCTGTGCTAAATAACAGCTCTCCCACTTTTGCTAGCGCTCGTAAAATCAGCATAATTGCTTCAACGTTTTAAAAGACATGAAGCACTTTACATGATAAGGTATTTGGATGTTAGTGCAGAGAAGAAAGTACTAAGACATACATTTTAATTATCCTGTACAAGGAAGCATTTTCGTTATTTTGTGCAAAAATAAGATAGAGCTTTTCATCGTGGATGGGGAACATGATTAAATAGAGCGAAGTCAATGAAGAGTTTTCTCTCACTATATACATATACAGATAGATTGTTTTCATCCTCAGCCTAATGACAATGAATTTCAACAAATCTGGCTTTAGCAGAAGGCTTTTAAGATGAATAATATGTCTCCTATGCAGGATTGTGTCCTCCTGACATTAACCATCTATTTTAGTTGAGCATTGTGACTGTGACACAATATCAGGATATATGAGTAGATATATCTTAGCAGCCTGAATGAGAAAAACAAAAATATGCTGAAGGTGGCCACTTTTATTTTAAAGAAAAAGACTGGGGTTACGATTCGGGGGGTTTTCCCTGGCTTCTACTTTCCCCAAATTTGCTAGATGCTTTAGAGGTAAGATAGTGATTAGCTGATGACTTTGGATATGAATCCAGCAAGGAAATCTGATTATGTTTTGGAACTATAAAGCTGAGATTCCCAGTCTCATTATCAGATTCAATACTGAGGTAGAAAATCAAGAAGCGTGTTATGTTATAAGCAATCGATGCCTTTAATTGGCTACACCGTGTGTTCGTTTTCCAGGTGCCAGAGGCCATCCGCAAGTGCCAGCGTGCTGGCATCACTGTCCGTATGGTGACAGGAGACAACATCAACACAGCTCGGGCCATTGCTGCCAAATGTGGCATCATCCAACCAGGAGAGGACTTCTTGTGTCTGGAGGGAAAGGACTTCAACCGAAGGATCCGCAATGAGAAGGGAGAGGTATCAAAGAAACTGTTTTAAGTTTTTGGAAAGGTGCTACTCCTGCAATCCCAAAGTCAGGGAGGTACGTTCTGAAATAGCTTTCTCCTCAAAGGGCTTGCTCAAATGGAAATTCACTTGGAGATCATGAAGAGGATCTCCCTTTAAACAAGAGGCCTTCAATTTGAACAAATCTCAGTTTTTCATGAACTCCAATCATTAGGAAGATTCTGAACACCCTTCACCTTTAAAAAAAAAAATCCCACAAACAAAAAGTTCTCATACCAGAGGGAAAAGCTCTTCCCCTTTTTATTGATTGCCAAGCTATTTCTAGACTACCTAGCTCATTCAACAGCATAGGAGAAAGGATGTCACTCTTCTTACCTTTGATGGCTCAAGCGTTTGATATTGCAATTAGCAAAAGATGATGATGAGTGGCAGACTTGGGAAAAACTGTCCCAGCACTGTTTGGAGAAAGGCTATAGCACAAAATTCATATGCAGAAAATCCTAGTTTTTGGCAATAGATCTTCCCCCGCCCTCTACAGTCTTGAATGGAGTGAACCTAGGATTTTTTCCATATGAAGTTTGTGCTGATGCCTTTCTCTCTCTCCTTCTTTCTCTCTTTCTCTCTTTCTCTCTCTCTCTCTCTCTCTCTCTCTCTATCTATCTATCTATCTAGACCTATTGCTATCCCTGTACCACCTATCAGCTGAGACAATTGTAAGCTAGAAATGATGAATGGCCAGACTCAGAATTTCCACACTAAGGACTTATAGCACCTCCTGAGTATCGTCCAGCCATCCTAGAAGTGATATAAAGTCTGAGTGCATTATTCTGGCCAATGATAGTTGGATGACTCCAGAAGATGCTATACATTGATGGTGCAGAAATGATCTAAGCCAACTTCCTATGTTCTCTTGTACTACACATACTACTTCTCTATGTTTATAGATAGAACAAGAACGTCTTGATAAAATCTGGCCAAAGCTGCGAGTTCTGGCTCGATCATCACCTACCGATAAGCACACCCTGGTGAAAGGTAAGATCCCGCCAATCTCTTCGTCCTCAGTCAAAACGGGGTGGTGGGAACTAGAATTCCCGGGATTTGGATTGATTTCCTGTTCCAAATCAAACTCCAGATATGCAGCCCAGAATTTCTCTGAAAGCATGTCCACCTAACGATGCAAACAGCTCTGGGATGTATTTGGATCGTAGCCCACTCGCCACTAGCTAACTCACATTCTTGACCTTCAAGGCATCATTGACAGCACTATTGGGGACCAGCGCCAGGTAGTCGCTGTCACTGGGGATGGAACGAACGATGGACCCGCGCTCAAGAAGGCCGATGTGGGCTTTGCCATGGTAAGAGGAGTTGAACTGAATTCCCTCCCCTGTGTCCACAGGGACATCCACTTCACAGGGAACTAGGGTGAAGACAAACATAATATAAAAAGAGAGCTCACAGCATGTCCTTCATCTGTGGGATGAGCCCAGCATCCTCCTGGCGTCGCAGCTGCAATGACAGATGTACGTACTAGTTAACTCAATGCTGGCCCAGCCGCCATCAGTACTTTCTTTCCCCTATGCTTGGTACAGGAGTCTGCCTTTTTAAAAAGCAAGCAAGTGCTGTATGTATGATTATCTGCTTATTGCCATTTTCCATGGAAATGAATACAAATTGCATGAGGGACCTGGTGGGGAGGGAGGTTCCAGGGAGACATCATAGTCATCAGTTAATGCTACGTGCATAAGCCATTTCTGCAGATTTGCAAGGTTCCCCCCCCCCCAGGATTTGACCTTGCAGATGAGCAGGTGACCTTGAACTGAAAAGAGAGGGCCCAGATCCAAGGTAGCCTGCTACTCTGTATCAGCATTGATGCCAAAGTTATGAATTAAATAGATTACATCCAACGTAAGGGGCTCAGCCATGGGAAACCATTAGCTAATTTAAATGTCAATCAAATACTTGGTGCTGGAACTTTTTAAAAAGTACTAATGACTACAAGCTCAATAAGCACCAGCCAGCCCATTCCTACTGACCATCAATACCATTCTGGATAAGCAGTCGCCAGTCTGCAGTATGAGGGAGGAAATATTGGAAAGTGTAGCTCTGTGGTTGTTGTTTTTTCAGATCAAGAGCAATGATGTCATTTCCATCTCTGCTCCCTCCTTTCTCTGGCAAGTAAGCGAGCTGATAACAAGCATTTCAGAATTTCTTATTCTTTGTGCCAGATATTCATACAGGAAGTCAAAAGAATAAACAGAACAAGTGCTGGTTAGATGTTTCTTTTCTTGCGTGGGATTTCTACTTCAAACTGGATCCTTTGCAAATTACTTAGAAATCCACCTTAAAACCCTAAAAGTTTATTTCAACTAGCTGAAGAACTTTGGTGTGTGTTTTTTTTAAGTCAGAATATGTTATCAATTGAACCAATTCAATGGGAAATGAGCATGACTGGTTTCAATTGAGTTTAGTCTGAAGTAAGTATGCATAGAAGTACATACCTACTTCATTGGATATAAAGTTGTTGACATCTGTGTATATTCATGGTCAATATGGGTTTATGTAGTTCCAAATTTACCACTTATGAGTAATATGTTTATAATTAACAAGATTCCAATGCTCTCTAAGGTCTTTTTGGTCTTTTTTCATTGGTTGATTAATGGCACTGGAAAGACATTGGGATAATGGGCCGAGAAATGCTGCACAGGAAACAATAGACAAGAGACACAATAGTTGGTTACTGGGAGAGGCAAGAGGTTCAGAAAAGACCCTCTCTAGCTTCTCAGGCTGTAAAGGAGATGGCAGGAGAACTGATACTTGCAAGATTCTGTTAAGGTAGCCTTACAATAAAGAAAGGCTGTCTGCATCACAACTTTATACATACTATATATTGCATGCTAGCAGTCTATGCTAACAATGCTTTAGGGTAGCTTCAGTTAGGGTTGGGTTGAAAACAGTTGCCTCATTTGTATACAAGAACAAAACATCAACATCTGGTCACCTTGATTCCTCATTCTGATTTGTCTTTATGATATCGTGGCATGATTGACTATACATTGATGCTGTGACACCATCATGTACATTCTAGGAATCCTAAACTAAAAATCTCTAAGCTAAAAAAAAGGTACAAACATTTTTGTTTGTTTGTTTTAAGATTCCAAAAAGCCTGCTGACTGAGAAGTGTGAGAAATAGGTATCGGGAGGCATTACATTATTCCAGGACTTATTTTTTGGTTATTATATATTTATAACTCACTCCTGGACAAGATCAGCACTAAACACATAGAACGTCTTCTGAACATCTGGTCACTGACTCGTATGCCAAAACAACAATAATGACACTATTTCTTCCCCTTTTATGAAAGTGGGGTGATGATGATGGTATCTCAGAAGGGGTCAGGACTGGAATTTTAGCAGACGTTTATTTTTATTGGGGATTTTTAAAAAATGTGTACTGAAATTATCAGTGGAAAATATTGTGACAAAGGCCAGCAATACCTGTAGCCTAGTTTATTTTCCTGGGTTTTAGAACAATCTCTTTAAATAGGATTCAGGTATGTTTTGTACATGAAAAAGAATTCCTGATAAAAATGCCAGGAATAACTTTGTATTAGTTTTATTAATCCCACCTTTATTACTTTATAAGTACATCAAGGTGGCAAATATACATACAATATCCTTCCTCCTCCTATTTTCCACACCATGACAACCCTATGGTGGATTTGGGCTGAGGGAGTATGACTAGCCCAAAGTCACCCAGCCAGCTTTCATGCCTAAGGCCATATATTAAAGAATATATTATGAAGTTTGCTGTGTGCTCGTTCTTTAGGGAGGTGAAATAGTTTGATGCAACACTTTATTTTCCAGTCCACTGAACAATTGTACCTTTTCACTTGACAAATAGGCTCCAGGAAATTAAGCCCTGAGGAGATCATAAGATGAATGATGAAGGAGAATTTGTGTAGCTGCCAAGCAGTTCCTTCTTCTCTACCTCTTCCTTCTCATATCACTTAGCCCAATAAAAATGTTTTGGGAAATTCAAAAGCTTGCATACATTTTTGTGCAATTTAATTTGGTCCTGATTTCTTTAGTGACTAGAAATTCTCTAAAATGCCAATGGGCTTTTTCTTCCCTTTGCAGAATTGTCTGAATTCACAACTCTATAATACAAAACATATCTGATTAGGAAGAAAGGGTGACATGGAAATATTTCAGGTGGGGGAGTATGAAAAACATTTTTGAAGTGTTTTCCTGGCGATTGTTGAAAGCTTTCAAAACAAGCTTGTATCTCATACTTTGTAAAAGTATGTATTGATAAATAAGAGGATTTTTGTAATTACAATACAGCCTAGTTAGGGACTGTAGACATTCCCCTTGAGGATCAGATGCCTCGTAGCTGCAGAGCACCAGGAGAAGAGCAGTTGGTGGGCGATCAAGACAGTTTGGAAGGAGCAGGCTGGCTGCATTGGTAGTGGGGGTGGGTGGGTTTTAATGTTTAGTTTGTTTTGAGTGGGGTGAGGGGAGTTGGCAGGTGTGAGAAGTATATGAATCTGGAACAAAGGGAATGGAGAACTGGGGGGTGGGGAGATGAGAGGGAAGGCAGTATGTTTGAAACTGTGAGGGGCAGGGGTAGATATGTTAGGAGGGGACTATACTTATAGATGCTGTGAGTGCTGATCTCTTAGCACTTTTAATAACATCAACCATGGCATTCTTCTGGACTGGCTGTGCAGGTTGGAAGTGGGAGGCACTGTGCTGCGGTTGTTCCCTTCCTTCCTCAGTAGTCATTCCCAATTACTGCTAAGAGAGAAGAAGACCTACCGGCAGCTCTCACCTATGGGGTGCCTCAAGGTTCAACCCTCTTGTCCCTTCTCTTTAACATCTACATGAAACCATTGGTGAAGCCATATGTCATTTCGGGGTTCAGTATTATCACTAATAGATACAGAACTCTATTTCAGTCATTAACCAATAACAATGTATCATCATTATGCTGTCGATACCCAATTGTACAACTCAACTTGAGTGGTGCAGTTGAAGCTGCCAATGTAGTCAGTCACCCTATGTATGGGGGCTGTTCAGCTCTGGATAGAGAAGAATAGACTCAACTCTGACAAGAGTGAGTGGCTAAGGCTGAGTTGATTTCATCTTTAGTCTTGGTTGGAGTTATACCTCCCCATCCAAGACTATTGGACAACTTGAGGTGGGGAGGTGTTCTCGTGGAGTTGTAGCTTTTCCTTGACCAGAAGATCCTTCATGGTCACTCATGCCTGGTCACCTTGCAATTTAACTATTGCAATGAACTCTACATGGGTTTCCTGAAGCCACAGCTGGTCCAAAATGCAGTGGTGCAAGTAGAAATGGGTGCCTACATTACACCTTTGTATCATCATTACTTTAAGGAGCTGCATTGGTTACCAGCTGGTTTCCAGGTGTAATTCAAGGTGCTGTACATCACCTATAAACCCCTTCATGGCACAAGGCCTGGTTATTTGAGGGAGCAGCTATCTCTGATAGTTTCCTGCCTATCTGGTGCAATTGGCAGAGTGGGTGTATTCCAGTTCTTTCAGTTAATTGTTGTCATCTTGTGGGTTTTAAAATGTATGTCTTCTCTGTTATGGTGCTTGCCCTTTGGAACATCATAACCCCAGAAATACATGTGGATCCCACCTTTAAATATTCTATAAATTTCTAACAATCTGACTCTCTTCCCAGACCTGGGATTAGAGAGTTTCTGGAACCTCTGGCATTATTTGGTTACTTGTATGGTTTTGTCTAGACTTCCTTGTTTTTCTTTTATATTATGCATTCTTTTAAAACTATAAGTCACCCAGAATCATTTTGGAGTTGCTACTCTAGAACACAGAACTGGGTTCCAAGTTCCTGAGGCATTCAAATGTGTGTGTATGCATGTCTATGTATTTGTATCAAAGGTTCTGTTTCTCTTCTTATTCAAGTTTTCCTGGCTGGCTGGCTGGCTGGCTAGTTAATTATCTTTCTTTAGCTTTGTAGAATACAATGCAGATTTATCTCTTTTTCCCCCCTTTCTTTAATATATGGGTCTAACTCTGGTAGCATCTTTTCCAACTAACACATTAAAAAAATCAGCTTTCGTAAACTATAGCTCACTTCATCAGAATAATGGAGTAGCTAAACTGATGTAGAATTTAAGTTGGGGAGCAGGGGAGGAAAGGGGAGGAAAGGAAGCATCGCCCCAATTTAAATGCTGTATCTGCTTAACCACTCCACACTTCTGATGAAATAGTTCACAAAAACTTATGCTTTTTAATAAAATCTCTTAGTTGGAAAAGATGCTGCCAAACTCCTAATTTTTGGCTACCATAGAGTAACGTGGTTCTCCTCCTACAGTGTTTACTAGAGAACTTAAGGAAAGAAATGCAGTAAATAAATCAGGAGCTGGTGCTTATTTCTCCCAAGGAAGAGGGGATGTTGGTAGAGAGAGAACAGAAGAGAGAAAAAGAATGTCAAAAGGGAAGGACTAGTGAATGGGGAGAAGAGTCAGGGATACCCAGGAACACCTGTGGGGAATCTCTAGCAGGTATATTTTATAGGACCAATCAAACCTAGCTGCATTCTCAAATGGAAGAAGCATACACCCAATAATATGTCACACTGCAGAGTCTCAACCCATACCCTACTCATCTTGGTCCAGAAAAAGTTCTGCCCGAAGTTAAGCAGACAATATTTGATTTAGATGTACAAAACAAGTCAAAAACGTCTTACCACGACTCTAGAGACTTTGGCCTCTAAGCATTGTGTTCATCCTGTCCTTGCTCTTCATAAAAAAGAGTTCACATTGGCAAGATCACTTATTAGGAATGCCTACCCATGTGTTGAGTGATAGAGGTTAAGGCACTTGTACATGTTTTATTGATTTGCCCTTTATACATGACCTGGTGTGCAGACTTAATTTCTCCCCCGACTTAGCCAATGCTTGGGCTGCTCCTAATCAGAGATTGCAAGTGTTTTAATTAAAGAACCCATCTAGTGAAATCTCCAGAAACATTGCCATTTTCTCCCCATTACTGTTCAGAGGTACTGGGTTTGAACTCTGTCAAGAAAATAATAGATTTTGATAAACATGCTAGCTTATAAAGTTTGATTCTGTTATGATTTCTCTCTTGGCTTTATTGCTTTCAGGAATATTATTATGTTATAATGTAGATTTCCAGTCTACAACCATACAGCAAATCAATAAATAAACCTAAATAAACATATCAGGGGTGGGTTTCAAAGCCTGTTGCTACCGGTTTGCTCGTGGGTGTGCTCGCACGCTTGCAAAACAGAACAACAGAACAACGCAGAAGTGTCCGGGTGGGTGACCGGAGCCTCCCACCACCACTGCTACCGATTCGCCCGATCCGGGGCAAACTAGTAGCAACCCACCACTGAAACATATGTGTTTTAATTGGCATAGGGTTAGAAATTGATGAATTAGATCAATGAAAATACTATTAGAACACACAACTATTGGGATCATTACAGTCCTTAAGAGAAAAGGAGAGAGGGGTTGTTTTTTTTGTCCCTCACAAAAAGAAAAATGTACCAACCCTCTACTTTCGTGTCATCCTCAGGGCATAGCAGGCACTGATGTGGCGAAAGAGGCCTCTGACATCATCCTGACTGATGACAATTTCTCCAGCATCGTCAAGGCGGTGATGTGGGGTCGCAATGTTTATGACAGCATCTCCAAATTCCTGCAGTTCCAGCTCACTGTCAATGTGGTGGCCGTGATCGTAGCCTTCACCGGGGCCTGCATCACCCAGGTGAGCTGCATTGCAAGGTGGAGAAGTAAATGGAAGATGGAGGCTTGGACGGTCTAGAAATTGGGAAAATACACAATGGGGATACAATGGAATGATCTGTTCCAGCTGTTTCTCACATCCCGGGTGGAAAAGTATGTGAGTGTGTGTCTTCGATGACTGTATAGAAAATGAATATTCAAAGATGAGAGAGCTTAAGAGAAGGAGAGATAATCCCTCATCAAATCATGATAACCTATTTAGAACCATAAATTTAGAAGGAGCCACTAAGCCAACAAATCTGGATCTGTGATCCATGCAAGAATACAAAAAGATTCCCAACTGAGGGCTGTTCAATGCAGGTCCCATTACCTCCCTGAGTAATTAGTTTCACCACTGAACTTCTCTTACCGCTAAGAAGTGTTTCCAATTCTTCAGCTGGAATTTGCCTTTGTGTAACTTAAATCCATTAATCTTCCCTCTGGGATGATAGAGAGCAAGTTTTAGTATTCTTCTGTGCAACATCATCTTGGAGTGTTCCAATCAATGGGAACACAATACATTGAATGCAACACATTTCAGGGAGAAACCCTTGCAGTTGGTATGGCAAGAGTTAATACATTCCGACAAAACTCTGATTCTCTGCCTAACCGAATTTTATTCATTTTGACTGAAGAAGTTACTTGGATGAGTAACGAAATGTCTCAGTTTAATAAACTTTGGCTCTGTTGCCATGATTTAACCTTTTTAGGTGCTTTTGGCCTGGATGATTGAGTCTTTACACAGTGAAACTACATCCTCATATGTGGCTGAGGGCGGGGGACTTATAAAGCCACTCTAATAAAGGAAATGCATATGTCTTTTGTGATACACATTCTCGTAAGCTTGCTGGGGAAATTCTGGGAGTTAAAATCCACCCATAAGGTTGAGAAACACTGCTCTATGGTAAAATTTCCTGATGTCAAGGACCATATAGGGCCTGTCAGTGGACAACGAAGTTAGATAAATCAGCTTAAAATTATCCCAAGATCTGATCAGATTGTCCCAAGATCTTCGTTCAGTTCACAGAATTGGTGATAGATACATGACATTATTAGGTGGAGGGGAGGGTTGCTCCCACACAATCTGCTATTTTCTGCAAATGACAATTTTGAGTAAACAATCAGCAAAGCATTTCTAGCTAACAAATATGCATGCAGGGCAGGCACATAAAAACCAGCTACTTCTCGCTTTTTTTTAGATGGATTTCTTTCTTTAAACGTAGCTTATACCTACAGTCAAAAATGCTTCAGCTCCAATTACTCACAACTTGTGTTATTGGGTCAGTCCATTTAGATTGAGGAATACAGAACAGTATAGAGTCAAATAACCCTCGTGAATTTTAAAGCACAGATGCATAGGATTTTTAAAAATACCTTTTCATCATTCCCTTCTTTCATTAGACCTGGGATGAAGCTTGACTCTATTTTATTTTTTTATTTATTCCACTTTCTTTCCATACTACCCTTCATTAAAACTCCCAGGGCAATTTATAAAACCTACTTAAAATGCTTATAAAACATGACAACATGTAAATAAAACTGAAAAGAAAGCCTTGGAAAATTAAAAACTTAACACAGCCTCCTTCAGGTTGCCATCTATGTGATCCCAGATGATAAGGGCAAAATATGCTGTAGAAAATGTAAAGAAATAGCCTCGACTTACAACAATTTGTTTAGTGACTGTTCGAAGTAACAACGGCACTGAAAAACGTTTTTCACACGTATGACCCTTGCAGCATCCTGATGGTCACATGATCAAAATTCAGATGCTTGGCAACTGACCTATATTTATGACAGTTTCAGTGTCCGGGGGTCATGTGATCACCTTTTGTGACCTTCTGACAAGCAAAGTCATTGGGGAAGCCTGATTCATTTAACAGCTGGGTTACTAACTTAACAATTGCAGTGATTCACTTAACAACTGTGGCAAGCAAGGTTGAAATATAGGGCAAAACTCACTTAACTATTGTCTCACGTACCAACAGAAATTTTGGGCTCAATTGTGGTCGTAATCCGAGCACAAGTACCTATATATTATAGCCTAAATTGAACTTACAGTATGTAGAGGTTTTTTTGTTTTTTAGTAATCCAAGAAACATTTTGAAACATAAAGAATTAATAGTTTTCTTCTTGGTTGCAATGAGACAGATAGTAGCAAGACCCTGGAAATCAGGAAAGGACCTGAATAACTCTATATGATGGCAGAGATGCTAGAAAATTACTCTAATGGAAAATCCAACTTAAAAAGATGGTAGTACTGTATTATGATAAAATACAAGATGATTTTTTTTAATTTCATCTGGTTTAAACACAGGCATAATGATTGGCTACTACCCAGGTCCGGAATTCTAAATAATTTAATTAAATAAGGCTATTAGTATTTTGCCTGTATATATACTCCACTGTATTATCATTTGTTACTTGTTAATAAATTAAAATTTTAAAAAATTTTAAACAAACAGATGGTGAGGGCAGCTGGAGGAGACCTTCCAACATTATCATGACTATACAGGTAGTAAAGCAGAAATTTTTTCAGATACTTGATTCCTAAATTTCCTGCACTGGTCATAGCTTTCTCCAATTGAGTATCTGTCCAGGTGTGTGACAAATCCCAAAATTCTATCCCTAGACATAAATATTCAGAAAAAAGCTTTAGAAAGAGACGTCTTCCTATTCCTTCCTTACCAGTGAAAAGATCTGGTTGTTTGCTGGTTCATGGAAATAAAGTCAAAACTAAAACATGGACTCCTCCATAATTGTGTGTGTGTGTGTGTATGTGTGTCTTTTCAAATCAGTATTGATTCCTGGTGAATGCCTGGACAAGCCCCTGCTGTTTTCTTGGTAAGATTTTCACAAATAGCTTGCCCTTGTCGCCTTCTTAAGAGACAAGAGTGAGTGACTGGCCTAAGATCACCCAGCCAGTTTTGTACCTTGGGCAGATTTAGAATTTATGGTCTAGCCTGGTGTGTTAACCACCACATCAAACAGTCTCTTTCCATAATATCTATTGGGATATAAAGTGATTGAATGTTGGGAAATAGTTGAGTTACTGGAATGCTTCCAACCCTGTCCCTTTCATTTCAGCACATCTTGCCGAAGAGACTGTGAGAATCGTGCTTGGAAAGAAAATTAGTTTGGGTTTAATTAGAAGCCAGGAGCTTGACACCAGGCAGCATGCAGTTCTAACACATCTGGAAGGCACTGAGCTCAGAAAGTTCTTAACATTTTGACATGTATTTAACAGAATGGAAAATGACTTATGAAAGATACCATCTGTCATGTGTAAGATTTTGCTGAAAATGAGGCTGACCCCAAATTCCACCTCAATTTAGCAATTTCTTTTATAGCAATGAAGTAGGGTGATGGGAGGATACAAGAGCGGGGATGACAGTCACACAACCACACAGAAAGCCACCATGTTAGAAAGATAGATAGATAGATAGATAGATAGATAGATAGATAGATAGATAGATAGATAGATAGAGATAGAGATAGATCTATAGATCTATAGATCTATAGATCTATAGATCTATAGATATATATGCCAAGGTTGGAGACCCCTGCTCTGGTGACATCCTGGATTACCCACTTACCTCCCAGTTAGTAGTACCTCTCATAATTTTAGTCTCTGAACTAAATGCATTTAGTTCATTTCAGAAAAGACAAGTGTGTGTTTGTATGTGTGTGTAAAAATAATTAGATGAACATCTGCAAATGTATACTATTAATCTGACTATAAAGCATTTTTTAAAAAAGTTGAAAAATTATGCTATATTAAAATGAGGAGAATGAGCCCCGGCAACCCCCAATATTAATAGTGGGTGTGTTGGTTGCTCTTCCCGATCATCTGCCACACTCTTAAGTAATCATCTAAAAGGTTGAATCATGGCAACTGGACAGGGGTGAAATGCTACCGGTTCGCACCGGTTCGGGTGAACCAGTAGTAATAAAAGCTAGTAATAAAAAAATGCTACTGGTTCATCCCAACCGGTATTTCCAACATTCAGCTGTGCCGTGTGATTTATATTCACTAGAAAGCAGGAAATCTTGCTTTCTAGCGAATCTAAATCACGCGGCACAGCTGTTCCCTCCCTCGCTGTTCTACTTACCTTCTTAAGCCTCCTTTTTCTACCCGAAGTGCGCATTTGGTGCGCACTGCACATGCAGCGAACCAGCAGCAAACCTCGGAGGATTTCACCACTGCAACTGGACCAAAATTTGTTAATCTGAGACGTTTCCCTTCCCATCCAGGAAACTTCATCAGTCAATTTCTTTTTTAAATGTAAAAAAAAATCTCTGCCTAATTTTTTTATTTTTTGACTGAGGAAGTTTTCTGGATGGTAAGCGAAATGTCTCAGATTAACTAATTTTGGTCCAGTTGCCATGATTCAACTTTTTAGATACCTTTGGCCTGGATGATTGAGTCTTCACTGACATATCTAAGTAGTTATCTTCTTCCCCCTGGCCCACCCCCAAGCATCTTAGTCCTTCTGCTCTACCACTCAAGAAAAGGAGCACAAGAATTGTACTAAGGATAGGCACTGCACCCAATCCTCCTGTTTCCTCCCATAAAAAGGAAAAGAATCTGCTTATTACCTCAGTGACAGAAACATGCTGCAATTATTGAAGTAAAGGCGTTCTCATTTGCATTATTGTTGTACTGAATCACTCTTATAATCCAGATTATTACATACCAGATCCTAATGAGACTGTGAAAAGCAAACTGAATCAATAAACATTTGAAATCTGTACACCAGGTCATAGTTCTGGCTAATATAGCCCAATGATTTATACTCTGGTATCAGTATATCTCACAGATCTCCAAAGTAGAGTCAGAGTGACTCAGTTCAAGGCAGACACTTGGTTCCCAACTTCTTGTTAATTTTAACGATACTGCAGAGATTTCCAGAGGGAAATAACAGGCAGGAGATATCACAGGTGAAAGAGTTAACTTTCTCTCTACCTGTCAATTGTACCTTGCAAGTTACTCCCAAACTGTACAATACAGTACTCTGTTCACTGTCATCTTCTATTTAAAGGACTATCCAATTCAATCCAGTTTAAAATAAAAGAATAAAAATGGAGCACAAGGACGAGTCTTTGGAGCGGTCCATCAACAGGTAAATTCAGGAAAGCAAGACTTGTCTTGTTTTGTCCTTTCATTCTTGATGGATTCCTTCTCCTTCTCCATTTCCTCCTCCTTTTGATTTTGAGACAGCTATTCATATACTCGGCTCTTAGTTGAAGCACAGACCCAAGCTGAAATTCAAAAGTAGTCTGATAGCAGCTTTTTTTGCCTAACAAAGTTGCTACCAGATACCTTCTGAATTTTGATTACCATAGAATAGCATAGCTGCTCTCCCACAAGGCCTCAATCTCTCTTGAGATCTTCTGCCTAGAAATGCCCCTTGTGATGATACATACATCAATATATTGATGAAGTTCACCTAATACACCCCAAGTACCAAAAACTTTGACTAGTGCTGACTGTGTTACAAAAAAAGTTTCTAAGCAAGTCCATTGGTATCTTAAGATGGATAGAGTATGCTTAGTATACCTAGAGGTGGATGGGTATATGTTTCCTTCACTTCTTGGAGATGTTACAATTTTCCTACTCAATTTCTCCTAAAGGATTCTCCTCTCAAGGCAGTACAGATGCTGTGGGTGAACCTCATTATGGATACCTTTGCTTCCTTGGCACTTGCCACCGAGCCCCCAACTGAGGCCCTGCTGCTGCGCAAGCCCTACGGACGCAACAAACCCCTCATATCCCGGACCATGATGAAGAATATTTTGGGCCATGCTGTGTACCAGCTCATTATCATCTTCACTCTCCTCTTTGTGGGTGAGTTTATAAGTGAACTATAGAAGGGTGGAGGGTAAAAGGTTGGAGAACACCACTTACTGTCCCAGAAATTTTCTGGGTTTCTAGTTTTGCCTCATCGAGGCAATTCAGTAATGATGACTGTCACGTCTCTCTTCCAGGGTTATTTTATCCCTAATCCCTGGCATGTGTGACAAGAGTTTTACAACCTGTGCTACTTTTTTTTTCAAATTTAAAGGGAAGGAATGAGAGAAAGGGGAGAAAAATAATTCCATAGCGCCATCTGTTTGTCCTGTAGCATTGGGGCATTCAGATGTGTGTGGGGGAGGGGGAGTTCAACTTCACAAGGTATAAATAGCATCAAACTTTAGTTGGGGGGGGGGGAAGGAGGAAATAAAATTGTCTTTTCAACTTGTCACTTGTAACACAATTAGCGATGGAGAGGATAAAAACAGAGAATTTCTAAAACCACAGTCAGCATTTTGAAAGAGCGACTAGAAAGTTCTGATGAAGAGGCTGCTCCTCTAAACTAGGAAGCAGGAAAGATGTTCCAAATTACAAAGCCCCAAGTGACTGAGCTTGTACAGAAACAACAGAAACAACAGATACCAGAAATGATGAACATTCAGTAAAACTAAACTTAGCAGAATTCTTAGCTAACCTTTTCCCCATTACTCTAAAGCAGGGGGGTCAAACTCGATTTCATTGAGGGCCGCATCAGGGTTGTGTTTGAACTCTGGGGCAGGGGTGGGCGTGGCCAGGGTGGGCATGGCCAGCTTGACATCGCTCATGTCGGGAGCGCCTATGGCGGCCTGAGCACTCTGCCTGTGAAAACAGGCTCCCGAGCTTTGTTTTCACTGGCAGAGCATCGCGGGCCGGCTCTTGGCTGTTTCCAGGGCAGCCCTGCGGACCAGATCTAAGCACCCCATGGGCCAGATCCGGCCCGCAGGCTTTGAATTTGACACCCCTGCTCTAAAGTATAGACTGGGCTTGAATCAAATTCCTTTAGATTCAACTGTTAACAGGAAATTCCACTCTAATCAGAGCTGAAGGAGAATCTTAGTTCCTTCTCTCCCACCCACCATAACACACGTCTATGTATTCCTTTTCTCCTGGAGTACTGCCTGCCGTTTCCAAGAGAACCAAAGCTCTTCCCCCTGGAAAGGGAGGGGTTGAGGGAGAAGCCCTTTTTCTGCATGCTAAAGTAAGATCCCTCCTAATAAGAAGTCTTGCATCTCTCAAGAAGATCTAGGATTCCAATCCCAACATGTTGATTTGAATGTCTGGGCTGGCAGCTTGTCATCTGTCATGAGGGGCTGATAGGTAAGCAACAAGAGTGAATCTGGGGTGGGAACTTACTTGTCCATTCGGCACAACACCAAACTGGAGCTTCAGTGGAGGGATGAATTTGGCTGGTTGGAACTGACATTCTCTGTCCGTGATGCAATTGCTTTACACCCTTTCCTTACCCCGCAGGAGAGGTTATATTTGACATCGACTGTGGCCGCAACGCTCCCCTGCATTCTCCGCCCTCGGAGCATTACACCATCATCTTTAACATCTTTGTCATGATGCAGCTGTTCAATGAGATCAATGCCCGCAAAATCCATGGAGAGCGCAATGTCTTTGATGGCATTTTTAGCAACCCCATCTTCTGCAGCATTGTTTTGGGCACTTTTGGCATACAGGTATAAGCTTGCAGCAAACAGTTGTGAAAAGCTGGATGGAGTTAGAAAAAGATAGAAAAGAGGCGTGTACTTCCTCTTTCTGTGGGACTTCCGCAATCACAATAGCACTTAGACTTATATACTGCTTCACAGTGGTTTACCAGCCCTCTCTAAGTGGTTTACAGAGTCAGCATATTGCCCCCAAGAATCTGCGTCCTCATTTTACCAACCTCGGAAGGATGGAAGGCTGAGTCAATCTTGAGCCACTCAGGATCGAACTCCTGGAGTGAGCAGTGAGTTAGCCCTGTAGTACAGTACTGCATTCTAACCAGTGTGCCATCACAACCTGGTGCCCTCTAGATGTGTTGACATGCAACTCTCAGATTCTTAGTCAGTATGGTCAATGTTCCCATCCTAGGTAATCCCAACACATTTAAGGGTAGCTAGTCAGGAAAACTGATTTGTGTGTGTATGTTGTGCCTGTATCTGTGTCTGTATGAAATGTAAATGTTTATGCATGCTTTTGTAGATCATAGTTATTAAAGGTCCCCGACACTTCACAGATAGACAAGGTAGACATACTGTATAACTGCCCTGAGCAAGCATCCTGACAGTAAGGACTGCAACTGGAAGGAAAGACTTGGAAGACAGGGAGAAGCAAGGTTTTTGTTTTATTTTGTTTTTTTAAATTTGATTTATATGCCGCCCTTCTCCGGAGACTCAGGGTGGCTTACAATGCGTTAAGCAATAGCCTTCATACTTTTGTATATTTATACAAAGTCAGTTTATTGCCCCCCACAAACCGGGTCCTCATTTCACCTACCTTAGAAAGGATGGAAGGCTGAGTCAACCTTGAGCCTGGTGAGATTAGAACTTGCAGTAATTGCAGGCAGCTGAATGTTAATCAGTGCCTTAGTCTACTGCACCATTCAGGCCCCTTCAGGTTGGCAGAAGACAAATTCACTAAAATACAAATTGTGTATACACAGATGGATAGTATGTGCATCATGGAAATAATGCACAAATGGTTTACCTGGACAAATAGACATTGAGACATTTTTAAGCCCGTTTTTAAGGTAACACTGGGAAGAGGATCAGTCAGATGCTTTCCTGACTCACAGGAAATATAAGAAGTGGGGGGAGGGGCAGCACAATCAGACTTGCAAGATTCTGTTATTATAGCCAATCTCTATTAAAGTAGCTTTAGCCTTCTAGTGGCATTGATTTCGTGGTCTAGTCCATCTAGTGAGGCTGGTGGGTGGGTGGGTGGGTGGGTGGAGGGAGGGAGGGAGGGAGGGAGGGATGAATGGACGCAGCACCAGTTTCACCCCATTCCAGGTGGTTAATGGGATGGAGTTCCTTCCCATACCTGAGTGCCCCCAGGGCCCTCCTACCCCGAGCAGCCCAATGCATGCATGGATTATTTGTATATAGGCAGTTTGTCTCAGATATTTTACTTGGTTTGGGCTTTTACCTTAGATCTCTGGTGCTTCTTGCCCTGCAACACATAATATTTTGGTCCCTTGGTCCTTTGTTTTCAAATCCTTTTCTTACATTTACCTGAGGATCCGGTTCCTCAGATCCTGGATCTGTTCCTATCTGTTCTTTGTGTTGCATCTGACCCAGATTTTCCTTCTGTCCTGTTCAGGCAAGCCTCTTCTAGTGCTGAAATGTTGGCTATCAACTTACCATCCCTCTCTTCTCCCCACTCCCACCCCACAGATCGTCATTGTGCAATTTGGCGGGAAACCATTCAGCTGTTCTCCACTGAATACAGAACAATGGCTGTGGTGTCTTTTTGTAGGCTTCGGGGAACTCGTCTGGGGACAGGTAAGGAAATCATTTTCATTTACACCAGTATATGCTCTATCTTACTTCTCCATCAGTATTGGTATTTCCTTCCAGGTCTTGTTTTCAGTTTTATGCTCCCAAAAAATATGAAACAGGAGAGAAGAAAAGCTTCTCTTAGTCATTTTTGCTGCACCATTTATAGAATTATATACCTCTCTCTTTCTTCCCATACTTATCTATCCCACCTTCCTTCTTTTTTTTTCAAGTGAAAGTTCTTCATTTCAAATTTGCTCATACATAGGATGCTCCAGACTTATAAAACTGTTGCTCTCTTTTTCACCCATTGCCCTATATATTTACATAAAAGTATTATACTACTTTTATATTACAGCTGTATATTTCTGCAATGTAGTATAATCTAGAGTACTTTCTAATCGCCCCTAGCATGGATTATGTCTTTTCCACATCCATGGCTCACTGAGCTATTGTTTTCATTAAATGATCTATGGTTGCCCCATGTTCCATCCATGTTTCTGAAAAACGTTGAAACTGAGCAATAGATATCTTCTACAGAGAAAAGACTGAAAAATAGCCTAGGTATTTACTTCCCACTGCAGGTCATTGCCACCATCCCTACCAGCCATCTTAAATGCCTGAAGGAAGCAGGACATGGCCCTGGTAAGGATGAGATCACAGATGAGGAAATGGCTGAGGATGAGGAGGAAATTGACCACGCTGAGCGGGAGCTACGCCGTGGCCAGATCTTGTGGTTCCGTGGCCTCAACCGCATCCAGACCCAGGTATGAGACTGTGAGGAGGAGCCTTCTCACCTCTGACTCCGACTAGTGCTTCCCTCCCACCCCTTTACCCAATCCTTCCTTTGCTTTAGCGGTGACTTGAAGACAAATCTTTCATCTGGTTATCTCCTACCCCTTCCCAGGACATGGTGGATTCACCCTGATGCTCATGCCTGGTGGAGAGAGAGAGAGAGACCTTTAATGCCAGGCATTTCCACACTTGCCTTGTTTCAAGAGAATAAACTAATGAATGCCGCGCTTGGATGCATGAACAGGGGCAGCTTATAGAAGCAGAAATGGGATGGTGATTTTTATTTATTTTTGGGTTGTTGTTGTTGGGCTACTTAAAAATTGTCCAAGAAAAAGACAGCAAATCTGTAACTAAGACAGTTACAGCAATTGTAACAGTACTGCCATAGTCATTGTAATTCCAGTACCAGTACCAATAAGAAAAAGTGTACCGTGATTTCCTGAAAATAAGATCCTATTTTATATTTTTTTGAACCCTGAAATAAGCGCTTGGCTTTATTGCCATACACTCAAAAGCCTGATTGGGTTTATTATCAGGGGATGTCTTATTTTGGGGGAAACAGGGTAGTAGAGTTGGTGGTAGTAATTTATACAGCAATAGGTCATGCAAGATATTCCTAAGATAAAGGAAGAATAGAATAGAATAGAATAGAATAGAATAGAATAGAATAGAATAGAATAGAATAGAATAGAATAGAATAGAATAGAACAGAACAGAACAGAACAGAACAGAACAGAACAGAACAGAATAGAATAACAGAGTTGGAAAGGACCTTGGAGGTCTTCTAGTCCAACCCCCTACTTAGGCAGGAAACCCTACACCATTTCAGACAAATGGTTATCCAACATCTTCTTAACAACTTCCAGTGTTGGAGCATTCACAACTTCTGAAGGCAAGTTGTTCCACTGATTAATTGTTCTAACTCTCAGAAAATTTCTCCTTAGTTCTAAGTTCTTCTCTCCTTAATTAGTTTCCACCTGTTGCTTCTTGTCCTACCCTCAGGTGCTTTGTGGCAGCCCCTGAGATATTGGAACACTGCTATCATGTCTTCCCTAGTCCTTTTTTTCATTAAGCTAGACATAGAAAGAAAAGAAGCTGAAACAGGATGTCTTGTCCAAGGACATCCAGTATGAGTATGGCAACAAATTGACTCAGCTCCGACCACACGGTTATTAAACCCCACCATGTGGCTTGTGCATTTCCATGGAGAAAGATGATAATGGTAAGAGCTACATAACATGTATTGTCCAAAACGGCCCAAATATAATGCTGGCTATGGCATGTTGTATCTGTTTTTTGGGGGAAGCTTGGTCCAAATGTCCATGATGGTATTAGAGCTGGGGCCTCACGCATAACAGCCTGCTGAATCTTTATTCTATTACTTCACTCCTTGCTCATGTGCAGGGTCAGGATATCACAAATGGCAGGCTTGTGTGTTAGTTCACAAGTGGACCCAGTGTTGGAAACAAGCCCAGTTTGCAACTTGTATTACTATAGTACCTAAGACATAAATGGGCGTATTCCTTGTATAAGTATAGTGAAACAAAAGCAATGTGAAGTCAGTTTAGGCTCTTTCAAAGCCCTTCTTTCTTTGGCTGAAATGGATTTTAGGAAAGAAATATTTGCATATGAAAGACAAATCTATGTTTATCAGTTGAAAAATGAAAGAATATTGGGGAAGGTAAAATATTATAACTATATCTTGACTGCCTTCTGGGTAAAAAAAAATTGGCCAATCAATTTTTGGTTGAATCTTTGAGTATCAAATGAGAAGCAGGAGAAATCTCCCTGCACACACACAGTATTTCTTTTTCTGATGGCGAGCTACATGGAATACAATATAATGGATTAAAATGTAAGCAAGGGCTTTGCTTTATCAGTAAGATAAACTCCACAAAGCCAGAGTTCCCAAGTTTTCCACAAGAAATTTAGATTAGATACATGCTCCATCTGGCATTTGTAACTTGTCTGAAACAGCGACAGGACACTCCATTTAAGAGGAAATGGCATTTTGACAGAAAGAAAAAAAGGGGAAGCCTAGAAAGAAATAAGTCTGTAAAATGTAAAAGATACCATTCCATCCCATTGGAAATCCTTCTGTTCAGGATGCTTCCCCACTGATATTTATTTTGGAATTCATATAGTGAAAACTTTACTACCTAGGATGGAGATGGGGCAGTTATCAAACATCTATCTCAAATTTCCGCTCTCATATATTTTTCTTGTGCCTCTTTTACGTTCTTTTGAAAATTCATGAAATTTTATTTTATTCATTTTGTAAGGAGTGGAACAACAGCACAATCTCTCAAATTCCTCACTTGTTTTTAAAGAGGTGTGGCTTTGATGAGAACAGAGATGTTTTGGATAGTTGACGCTGCTCTTTTCTTAGTAATATATTTCACTATTATCTTTTCAGATAGCTGTTTTGGCAGTATTTTTAGTAAGCCTTTACATTTGGACTAAAATCCATTTCAGCCTTTCTTTTTTAAAAAAAATACAATTCAATAAACTTGAAACATTGTGCCAATCAGCATGCTAAATTTATAAATACATGACTTAAATTACCCATTACCCACACCGTTAAATTACATCTTCTAGTAGACTGGGGGTGGGGGGAATGAAATATCTCCCCACACAACTATTGTACAGCCTGATGGTGAAAAATCAATTACCACTCAGCATATAATTTATTGCAGAAAAAATAATGACTGAATAAGTTTTAGAAACCTGCAGTTTGGAAGCAACCCGAAATCATTCTAATTAATAATTCATTTGATTTACCTGGGCTTATAAAGATCTGCATTGATTTACCTGGGTTTATAAAGAACTGTTCCTTTTAAACCAAAATTAAAGCAAGGATTATCAAGCACATAAAAGTTGCACTCATAAATTTGTGGGCAATGTCAATGCAATCATAACCCGACAACAAGGGAACAACAGGTCCCTGGAGGAAGGGTTTGACACAGAACTCATCTGAAGGTAGGCTGTTCCTCCTCGGGTATTATAGCATTTGTATACAGGTATGAGTGGTCACCAGTGGTCCATGTGAGCGGCATGATTCCAAAGACACCCATGTCTGGCTTCTATGTTCTAATTACATGCTTTCTGGTTGCAGCCTTTCCCCACCCATCCCTTCCCACTTCCTCCCACAGCCTCAAAGAGGGGGCGGGACATGTGCCTTGTTGCAACTCTTTTTTTTTTCTTTTAGCATGTAAAAAAATGTTCCTGCCTTAAGAGTTGATGCTCTTGGATCAAGGATGTTCCCTGGCCAGGAGCATGATGAGAAATGACCAATAGCATGTGATGTATCAAAATTGCTGTTGAATGGTTAAAATGAAATGACTGCCACCCAAGCATCATGTCTTCCAACCCTTCCCCAACAACAGCTCTTAACCAACTTACACTGATGAAGGTTGCCCGTGTGCCCCATCTTTCATGACAGAACCCAGGAATCTGGCTCCCCTCCCAATCTTTCCCCCTCAGGGGTAAGAACTAGGGCTTCCAGGATGGAATGTAGACGTTTCAGGCACGCTTAACCCCCAGTTCCTTTCATTCAGTGCAGACCCTTCATCTCAGCTTACTAAATCAACTTCATCCCCTTGAGATGTAAGTTGTAGCAACAGTGCCACACCCATCTGAGTCAAATGAGTCAAAAGAAGAACAGCTTCTACAAGGCTGATTAACCAAAGGAGAGGGGAGCAGGGAGGTTCCTGTAGTTCAAAATGCCTTGCACCAAAACCTACTGGTATCCAATTGGAAATTCTCCTGCTTCTGCCTGCTCATACCATTTGCACCAGCAGGAGATCAAGAATTCAAAACTGGTTTGTACCGATATTATATCTCCAAGCTGACTGATTCATCTGGATCTATATGTCTAATTTAACAATCTTGTGACCTCATAAAGATGTTTTAGTACATGGCAGTATAAGTGACATGTTTCCTATTGCAAAAGTGGGGAAGTAAAGCTCAAAGAGTGATTTGGCAAAACCCATCCTGGTAAGTTCATGGGTCTTTCCCCATTTCTGATGTGCTATTCAGCCATCTACCAGTCAGCAGATAACAATCCTGGCATGATATTTGCTGAGCCCTTTGTTAATCCCTATTTTATCTCTATTCCCAGTCTCTGCCATTACCTCACTTTCCTCCAAGGTAAGGGGTGAGAAAGCTTACTAAATTTTAGATACCTTGAGGCTATCTCTGTCAGAATAAATATAAGAAAAATACCTTAATCCTACTGGGAACAGGATGAGCAACATGGGGACACAGTGGAATAAAAAGAAGCTGTCAATGTATGTTTGTGCCATGGATAGATGCAGGCCATATCTTACAGTGGGAACATTCATTCCATTCTCTACTAGGCTTCCTTTGGGCCATGCTGATTTTGTGATACTGTCTAAATACTATTGGTAGTCATGAATTATATGGAATGAGGAGAATGTAATACTCCTCAAACACGATTATATTTGTAACAGGATGCATCATATATGCTTTCCTTTTTTGAGAACTTCTATGATCTTGGATTAACAATAATATGTAAACAACAACAATAATTCCTCACCAAGCATGGTTTCCTAAGAAAAGACTTTCCCCCTTCCCAGCTATTTCTTCCTTTGTGACATGCCTGACTATTCTTAAAAATAGTAAGTTGGGGTTCCTTGATATAATACATCCCATTTATAATTTCAGTAGAATTCATATGAACAAGCTTTTCTGTGAATTACATAATGTCCCATTGCAAGTAATATGTATACATTCACATTAGAAGTTTTTTCATGTGAAACATCAGCAAAATTTCCCCATGCATAGAAAAGTAGTGCTGAACATCTACTCTTATTTTTTTAGGGGGGAGGGTATGTGTACACATAACACATCCTTCAAGTCTAAAAGTGCTAGGGATAGTTTTATGTGCTGATCCCACTGAATATATCAATATCCTGAATGTATAAACTTGCTTCTTCTTTCTTTCTTTCTTTCTTTCTTTCTTTCTTTCTTTCTTTCTCTTTCTTTCTTTCTTTCTTTCCTTCTTTCCTTTTCTTTCTTTTTCTTTCTTTCTCTTCCTTCCTTTCCTTTTTATTTCTTTCTCTTTTTTTGCAGGAAGTATGGGAAGACATGTAATAAATGGGTGTAAATTCATGCTTAGAATTTAAGGTAGAGTCTGACAATGGACAGGTTCCAAGGTGACAAAGGTGGATGCTAAGTTGCTCCTTCCCCTTCACATTTCCTTTTCACACGGATACAAACATATCCATATATGCAACTTTCCTTTCATTTACTGTGACATACACTCTCTTTCCAACCAATCTATTTCATGTGTGGGAACGAAAAGGTTTACTTAGCCTTTCTTAGCATACTGAAATCTCATACTTTCCTTTGTCTAGTTAATAGTGCAAATTAAGAAGTTCACTCATTCAGTATCCTCCTCAGTTGTTCCCAGTTTTAATCAGCTTCCGCATACAATGGCTGGGACTATGCATCATGCTAAGCCATCATTTGGTTTCCTTGATTTTTGGCTTAGAACAATGAGTGAACCAAACTAAAGTGATGAAGTAGGTCCTTTCCATCATCCGAGAACAAGAACCTGACCTACATACATAAATAAGAGAGAAACATCACCAAAAGGATTGATCCATTCATTTTTCACAGTAGATATTACAGCATAAGAAGGGATGTTTGTCTCAGTATTTATATATATAAACTATCAGCAATAATGCAACAGTTCACTGTATGGTGAAGCCCAAAGATCAATTATCTACTTCATGAATACATTACAACCAATACATCTGCATGAACTAGAAATAATAGCTAGATTAAAATGTGGGGTTTCTTTTTTTTTTAAACTACACAAAATCCATGATGGGTTTCTAAAAGACATGATGGTTTATTTTCTTTTAATCTTTTATTGAAATCTTTGCAGGTTTTTCTTGTGCATTGTCTGATGTAATATGGCCATCCCTCTCTGTGTCACACTTCAGATAAATTGGGACTTACCAGAATTTCCAGCCAGTATGGTCTTCCTGGATTAGGGAAAGATGGGGCACGCTTCCTGCTTGTAGGGGATGTCTGGGTCACTATCATGCTATATCATAAAACATGGCTTACTAAGCAGGTTGCCTAGTTTCATATTTCCCAGTTTCATATTTTATGCTAAGCCAAAACCAAATGTTTTGGCTTAGTGAGCCGAAGAGTGTATATACTCGCAGATAAGCCAAGAATTTGTGGTGCCAAAATACACCCCCAAAATTGGGTTCAGTTTATCTATAGATGGGTTTATCTGCAAGTATATACAATAGGCTTTCCCCTCAACTTTTTAAAAGCACCTGTGTCTATCTTGTATATATTCACAGATAAGCCCATCTGTGGATAAACTGATCCTCAAAATGTGTGTTTATCCATAGTGGCACATTTTTCAAAGTAGTTTGGTTTAAAAAATTGAGAGTCGGTTTATCCATGGATGGGCTTATCCACATGTATATACAGGAATCCCATTAGAATTATTTCTGGGATTAAGGGGTAATTTCTTAAACTGAGAGGAGGGAATTAAGCTTTTCCCAGTTCTGTGATTCTGTAATAAAGATGGGCTCAGCTGCAAAAGATTTCAGTTACATCAGGTTAACTATTATTCATATTGATAATTTACAATCCTTTGCTCTTTCTCCAAGGTTCATATTTGCATAACCTGATTTTGAACCAAGAATTTTTTTTACTGTATCAACACCATGGCATATTATTTCCTCATATTTCCTCTTATTTATTTTCTACAGTTATACAGTGATTGTATAACTGTATACTATCTAAAGCTTGCACTGTAGCGATTTATGGATTTCCAGAAGGTTCATGCTATTTCCCAAGTAGTGTATTTAGTAGGCTTTCTGAGTTATCATGCTTATTCAGGTTTATGTCAGGTCATTTTGAAATTAAACATGTATTTGAAAACACTGTGGAAACATCAGAAAGATTAGAATTTCCTCTCCTATACATGGGAAGTAGACCTCAATGTTCCGTTATAGGCCTAGTCCTAATAATTAGGCAGAGTAAATTGATGCTTTGAGGGCAGAAGTGAAGCAATAGTGAGCAGGGAAGAAGGAGCTGTGGGGTGTACTCATCTTGTCCTAAACTGCTTAGGACAAGTTATGGAAGACCTTGTTTTATTTTCAACCTCAAACTAAAATTCAAATGCCAGTTCAATCTATTTCTATACCTGGAAGAACGCGCAGGATGGAGTTCTTGGCCTCAGGAGAAGTTTCAGCCATGTTTAAGTGAAAATATGTACTGGACTCAGCAAGTGTGGGTTTTTACAAGTAGGAAAATTTAGAATGTTGTGCACATTGTAAGTGTAGCCTTTTCGTTTTTCTTTTAAATTTGAAAACAGGAAGGAATAACACTAATGTAGGATAAATTGAGATCCTCTGAAATACAATCAAGTTGAAGCTTCTTCCTATCCTTGGCCATCCCTCAAGCCTGATATTATTTGAATTTACCTTTACCTCCTCTATACTGTTTGCTCTTCAATACGCAACTCCTTAGTCACATTAAAAAAAAAGATACCAGTGAGAAGGGAAGAGTGGGTTTTTGAAGATCGAAATTATAAAGTAATTCAAACACAGCAATTTGAGATTTTGGAAATGTTTTATAACCCTTTCTCCTTGCCTGGTGATACTCAAAGGTGGGATTATGTGTCTTTATGATTCATCTTAAAGCACAGCCCTTCAGCACATCTTCCGGCAGTGAGTTTGACAGTTCAGGTGTGCCTTGTACTCTGTTCTTAATAGGAGGGTTGGCATCTTATTTACCCAGTGATTGGTTTTCCCTGAACAATTCTGGGGTAACATACCGTGGGTTTGTACTTTGTGTCAATGATCCAGAAACGGAGCCTTCGGGTGACCAGTTTCCTCGATCTTCTGCTGGTGCAACTTGCTTTCTCCATCAAAGAACATCAGGGTGGTGCCAACTCCACCAGCTGGTCTCTGGCACATAATGCTTCACAGTCTTTGGCAGGAGGCCAAATACCCAGCATGGCCAATTTTGGCTGGCACGGGCTGTTCCATTTGCAGCCACTGTCCGCTGCCACCCAAATTTTCTATCTCATTTTCTCTCCTGCAGATGGAGGTAGTTAGCACCTTCAAGAGAAGCGGCTCCTTTCAGGGGGCTGTCCGACGCCGCTCTTCCGTCCTCAGTCAACTGCACGATGTAACCAATATTTCTACCCCCACTCACGTAATTCTCTCCGCCGCAAATGCCAGCGCCGGTGCCGGGAGTGAGTCTTGATTTCCTCTTACTGCTTGTGATTTAAAACAAAAAGCAAAACAAGACCAAAAACCCCCCCCACCCCATTCTATTTCTGCCCCTCCTACAATATCCCTTTCCTTCTCTCTATCCACCCACCCACCCACCCACCCATCCCTCAGTCCCTCGTTGCTGCAGCCACCGTTGCAATATTATTTCTTTCAGTTTTTAACTCAGTCCGGTCTCAGCCAGGCCGGATTTCCAACTTCTATAAAGCCATACAATTTCTGCGCTTTGCCTCTCCTTCTTTAACCACCTGCACCCCTTCTCTCCTTGGTTTGCTCGTCTCGTTCACTTTCTCCGTGGCTGCTGGTTTTTAATGGACTGGAGTCAGATCCCCAGCTGGTGAGGTGGGTCTGGGCCAGGGGAGCGGCTGAGCGCTCACATGAGCGGGAGCAAGGGAAAACGACACCAGCTGGGGATCCAGCCTCATTTCTTGATCTAGCCACGCATTTTGACAGTGATTGGTGTTTATTGTGTTGTTTGGTGTGTGTCACTTGCTGTTGCATGTAAGAGATGGGGAAGGAGGCACAGAGAGAGCAAAGGGTGCAATTCCAGATCAGGGCACAAAACATTTGGAGTAGATTTTTATATTCCTGCCTCAATGACTAATAGGAAGATCAAGGCAATTCTGGTCTGGATTAAATCTGGAGGCAACCAGAGCACCCTTTAGAATAAACTGAAATTGCTCCAAAACAGATTCTCATGGGGACAGCTCCACAAGTTCAAATATAGTTTGCCATCCACACTTCACACTAAATTGCCATAAAAACAGGTTTAGAGGTATGCCTGCCTCCAAAGAATCTTTGGAGTTATATAATTTTGCTCCAAATGTTTTTCCCAGCGGGGTGGGGGGTGGGTGGGGAGGAAAATAGAGCTGTCATAAATTTATGCTTCTGGGCACATCTTCGCTAGAGACAACTGAAACAGCATTCTCCCACATTCCGACGGACCAGATGAACTAAAGTAATGAAGGTTAGTAGTAGAAAGTGCAGATCTCTAAAAGAATCCTGGTCTGAAGCCATGACAATTCAAATAGCATTAATACAACCTTAGAGTGAAAATATATTCTAAGGTCCCTGATGGATGCTTGACAGTGAAATGGATTAAAAACTGATTCAGATTTGTAGTCTAGATAGCAGATAGGGTGGAAGAAATGGCAAAGGAGATACTATTCATCTATCATTAACAACATGGGTTAATTGTAGGAAGTTTCTGAGCAAACAAAAATCCCTTTGGAGAAGACGGATTCTGAGAAAAAGAATACCTGCTCTGTAGATGGAGATGCTGCCTTGGGTGGGACATCTAAGAGTTTTAAAAGGTGTCCGTGGAAAAGACTAAAATATTGATAGAAGTGCAGGGAAGAATTCTGGGGATGGGGCGTCAGGAAAGTGGACCTCTTAAGTGAAAGACAAGAATGTGTTTCTTGAAGGCACCTCTGTGATGTCATGGATCAATTCCTCTGTATGTCGGTGAAAAGAAATGGTTCCCCTGCTCCTTTTATCCCCCTTTTCTGTTCCCTCACCCACCCCATCGCTCATCAGAAACTGTACCAATTCTTCCTTGCCTACTTGAAAAGAGTTATTTCTCATTTCTTTGGCACAACAATGAAAGATCCACAAAGGTAAGCCGCCTGTTCTTCAGCTGCCGGTCCCAGGTATTCTTGGCAAGTTGGTTTGTTTAGAATATTTCAATGATTTCTTTTGTTTTGGTTTTTCTTTTAACCAGTCAAAGCCATGCTGGTGGTCATGCCGGCATTGTGGTGTGGTGTGGTAGATTCATGGTGCCTTTTGGTATGACATGCACTGATCTTGCTTTTCAATGGGGGCATAACCTACAACGTAAACCTTCGAGTATGGCCTTGTCATCTTTGCTGCACTTTTAGCAGCTCTCTCTCTCTCTCTCTCTCTCTTTCTGTCTCTCTAAAGGCTGCCTTTATATTAAACTCTTTTCCTCCCTTCCAGCGAGCTGCTGTCGCTCTTTGGGCAATTGATATCCATCACTTTAATGTCCTTGGGAATCTTTTCCCACCTTCTGCATCTTGGAAATGCTGTTGTCTGTTTTTGTTCCTTTTTCTTTTTGTTTCTGATGATTATATTTCTTTTTTTAGGAATCATGTTATGGATGGCAAATGGGTTTCTCCTCCCTAAATTTTCCACAGGGGAATCTTGTCTTTTCAGGCTCACAGAATAGATTGAAACATTTTTGGTCTGTGAAACAGAAAGGAAGGCCAATTAGCAGCTTCCACTGTCCGAATGCAGTATATTATTAACATATTCTCCCAAGAAATCCCTCTGAGGTCATAGTCCCCATGCAATGCTTTATTTCAGTGCAGTTTCAGGGGAAAAAAAAGAGCTTTCCAGAAGGCCTATGTGGTAACACCGTTTTGGCACCCAACAGCTCACTTTACCTCTCAGCGCCCCCTCCCCCTTCCAGCTCCATTTTCGCTGGCAGAGGGCTAGCAAAACAAGCTAAAAGCAAAACAAAACAAAAGGAGAAATGTTTCCCCTTTTGCATTTGAGCATCCAAGAAGGGACGGGAAAGAAGAAAGAGGAAGAGGAAAGAAAAAGATGGGAAGATGGGAAGAAAGCAAGGAAGGAAAAATAAGGAAAGAGGAGAAGGAAGAAGAAAGAAGAAGGAAGAGGGAAGGAAAAAGAAGAAAAGGAAGGAAGGAAGGAAGGAAGGAAGGAAGGAAGGAAGGAAGGAAGGAA